>JAJIZL010031990.1:71756-105624 GCA_023969395.1 Amblyomma maculatum
CTGTTGAGGCGAAGGTTGTGTCCGAAGTTTTATTAAACTGCCCTTCGCCTCTCCTGTTGAGGTGAGGGTTGTGTCCGAAGTTTTATTAAACTACCCTTCGCCTCTACTGTTGAGGCGAAGGTTGTGTCCGAGATTTTATTAAACTGCCCTTCGCCTCTACTGTTAAGGCGAAGGTTGTGTTCGAAATTTTATTAAACTGCCCTTCGCCTCTCCGGTTGAGGCGAAGCTTGTGTCCGAAGTTTTATTAAACTGCCCTTCGCCTCTACTGTTGAGGCGAAGGTTGTGTCCGAAATTTTATTAAACTGCCCTTCGCCTCTACTGTTGAGGCGAAGGTTGTCTCCGAAGTTTTATTAAACTGCCCTTCGCCTCTACTGTTGAGGCGAAGGTTGTGTCCGAAGTTTTATTAAACTGCCCTGACGACCGCTCGCAACCGATCTTGGTGATATTTAACCATGCGTTCCAAACGTATGGTGAAATGTCGGCCAGATCGGCGCCGAATGGTTCTAGCTACGATAGCTGTCCTTTCCTGTCGATGTCAACAGGGCTTTGTTGCTGCGTCCTGTTGTTGGGCGCGGTCAAGTGCGGCCGCAGAGCGAGCGTGGTGAGCACCATCGACACGCGCTTTTACTATGTTATGTTGTTGGCGCCAGTGTGCACATGAGTTGAGAAAAGAGAAAATTATGTTTGATCGCCGATAACGTATGGGGCTGAAACGTGGAGGCTAACCAAGAGGGTTCTACCTAAATTGAGTAGAACGCAGAGGGCTATGGAACGAAAAATGGTAGGAGTAACATTAAGAGATAGGAAGCGTGCAGAGTGGGTAAGAGAAATAACTGAAGTTACTGACATTCTAGTGGAAATCAAGACGAAATGGGAATGGGCAGGAGATGTAGTGCGAAGAGAGGATAACCGATGGTCGCTTAGGGTAACAAACTGGATTCCAAGGGAAGGAAAGCGTAGCAGGGGGCGGCAGAAAGTTAGGTGGGCGGATGAGGTTAAGAAGTTCGCAGGGGTCAAGTGGATGCAGCTAGCACAGAACAGGCTGATGATGATGATGATGATGATGAACTTTGGTGCTGCTAAAGCTGGCTTGAAAAGTTGCATTAAAGAAAGGACCGATGGAATGCCGACTTTTCGCGAGTTCAGTAAGGCTGTTCCTTGGGTTAGTTTATGAATTGTGCTCATTTTGGCGAACCCAGAAACTCAAAGAACTCCGACATATGAGAGAGACACTGGAAAAGCCGCTTTCTCTTGTGTCTCTCTTACGTCTCTTTCTTTTTGCGCTTCATTTTTAGTGAGTGTTTTCTGGTTTTTAGTAAATAGCTATGCTTTCTTCGTTTAAATTGCATGTGAGCTTCGCTAAAACGATCTATATATAGGTAATCAATAAATTCCCTAATGACTCACTGTAGGGTAGATAGCTTTATAAGGTATTTTTAACACTATTCTTGAAAGTGCAGTATTACCACAGGCACATTTACACAACTGCAATGGCAGAGAGGAGCTGTGGGAGCCGTCGGGCGCAAGCTATTGTTTGGTTTTGGGGTTTAATGTCCCAAAGAGACTCAGGCTATGAAAGACACCGTAGTGGAGTGCTCCGGAAATTAGAGAGTGCCTTGTTTAGGATACAAAACACACCTACACTTTCTTTTGTTCAGCAAAAGCTGAGCTCACCGTATTAACGACCGCTTTATAGAAGTACCTTAACAGATGCGTTTACTTAGAGACAACTCGGACGTTTTAATTAACCATTTATTTGCGCTTGCAAAAATAAAAATCAATTCTATTAGGAGCAGTTTGGTTTTACAAAACTTATCTACAGCTTTATAAGGAAGCTCCCCAAATTTGGTTAAAATCTTTCTCTTGAAGCAAAACACATTGCCTTTTGTTCCATGTCCTGCTCTTACATGCAGCAAGTGCAATATATAGAGCACGCAAAGCAAATTTTTTGTGTTAAGCTCTAGATACAAGTCGCACCAAAATATGAAGAGACGTAATGTACTCATCATATATTGCAAGCCCTTCATGTTCAAATCACATTTTTTAAAAATTCGGCCCAAACGTTTAACACTGCTCACATGCAGGAATGTGAAAACTTTAGGTTATTTACATAACGTTATTTTGTAATAGTTTATATTATTTAACGTCCCAAAGCGACTCAGGCAATGAGATACGCCGTAGTGGAGGGCTCCGGATGATTTCGGTCACGCGTGGTTCTTTAATCAGCACCAACACCGCACAACAAACTGCTGAGCCGTGCTATTTTGTATAATGGGTTTGTGTCAATACTAAGCATAATGTATTACAAGCTCCCGCGCCTTATATTATGTTACTTTGTAATGTGCCGACTCATGTTACGGCCGAACAATCACTGCCTGGCCATATGCAGACGTCTACAAGAGACGCGCTCGCAGATTTAGTGCGATGGACGTCGCCGCCGGTGGTTTTTGTGTTAATGAGACGCATAATTGCTTGGCTTCAAGATACCTTAGACAGAACAGAAAGTGCACCTTTTCAAAATTAAGTTGTTGTTCCATTCTGAAATTCTAACTGTTTACCAAAAATCTAATGCTCTGTGACTATACCGTTATTTTCTACAGAAAAATGGAAAAAAGCAAGGCTGATATTTTTATTTTTATTCAAAAGCACAAGTGGTAAGTAACTTCAACGTTTTGGTATTTGTTGTAACGTCTTCGAAGTGTGTCATGCAATAGAGCCTCTGCGTACATTGATGCAAAACAATAACTTTGAGGCCAATTAAGCCTCCTTAAATGCGGAAATGCGAAAGCATTTCTTTGCTGGATAGGGAGTGGTGCCACCGCTCTAACTATGGCAACGCCAAGCTTTTTGAGTTATTGTGCCACTGCTACCAGGAATATGACTAACCTTTACTATATCTATGACTAACCATGACTATTACTACGTATACGATTAGTCACAGTCCTAGCCGTATTCGTAGTTCGTAATGGTTTGCAATAGTTGATCATACTCATGGTTAGTCATCGTCAAATTTACGAGAGCCACAGTCATGGTTAGACAATCAGCCATACTCATTAGTTAGTGATGGTCGCAGCCATGGTTAGTCCTAGCTGTAGTTAGTCATATTCATAGTCATCGTTGTAGTCAAAGTTAGTCATGGCCATTGACTAAGGGCTATGAAAAACTATGCTTTGGCCTTGACTATACCTATTACTAACCATAGCTGGCTATGACTAGCCACGACCTTGACTATGATTGTACTAACCCTGACCAAGCTATGACCAAGCAAGCTTTAGTTATCAAAGACTGACTTAATATTATCGGTCTCTAGGAATAGACAGATACGAAAGGAAGCTTTCTGGTCACACTTTTTGCTCACCTGAAGCATGAGGCAATTAACTATATCTCATTAATAAACTAGCTTTCAAAATCACGGCATTATGCTTATAGGCAGCAGGTCCCCGCACCAACCCGAACAAGGTATCGCTCACGCCTTCTTTAGTAATCGCTGATTATTCACGGACGAATATAGGATTAAACTCAAAACATCTGTCAGCGTAGTTAAAGTTTGGAGACCCCTTAAGGATCTGCTTTTAGGGTATGCGTGGCGGAATCCAGCGGTATGCGTCTTCGTTTATTTGAGCATGCAAATCTTGCATGCATGAGACCTATGTATGCTTGACACAAATAGCAAAGTGGTGTCGAAAAAAAAATTGCGAGATCACTACAGAATCTGCACTGGAGAAAAGCGTAAGCCTAAGCGTTGATGTGTTGTCCGCAAGATGTGTAAGCGGAATTCTGTGAGTGACAGATACTGCGCCGTTGCTTTCCTGTAAACCAATAATAGAACGCCAGTTAAATTGGATCTGATCAACGAAACACTGGTTGTGTTCCACAACAGGCGCGCGATGTAACCTGTGCAGCATCAACGCTCAGGCTTTTGCGTTTCTGCACTGAAGCCCGTGACCAGAAGCTGAGAACCGAAACAGGCTAGTGGCCGCCCTGGCTACCAATTACACACCTAAGTGGCTCTAAATAGTTGTTAATCCATACCAACAATTTTGTCACTTGCATACCTGTCCTTGGCGATCTATCCAATGGTACCGTTCTTTTTCCGGTATACCAAGGAATAGGAAGAAGTGTGCGCGCCCGTTCGACCTTTCTTTTGTAGCAACACAGGTGCCACAAGACAAACGTTTAACGGGCGCGCGCACTTTTTCTTCCTTTTCGTTCTTCCGTGCTCTGCTTGAGACCAAGTCCGTAAAAATATCTTGTTTTACAGCTCTGACAAGGTCATACCCATGCGAAAGCCGGCCTGCGTGTTGGCCGGAAGAAGGCGTACATGCAAGGCATATCTCCACTGTGTTGGGATATGTACGCGCTCTTCCGAATGTACTGAGTGATGGATGTGTAGACTGGCAAGGAGACAGCGACCCGACAGCGTTTTAGATAATATTCTGCATTGGTTGCTCAAGCGTACCTCTCGTTGCTCTTTAAAGGTGCTCACCATCCCCAGGCCAAGTAGGCGCTGGTTACGGGTGTTGACCGGGCGGCCGAGTGCCCGCTTTTATATTTTACGGAGAATGACTTCTAATGCATTCTCCCCAAATTTGTGCAGATGTAGGTATGGAGTCGAGTACAGGACTCGACTGGCTACAATTGCATGCACCAGCCGAAAGCCATCCTTTGCATCGTAACCCCCGTGCTTGTTCGAACCCCGGCGGACACTCCTGCCCACCTGGTCCATATACCTTACGTAATTTGGTCAGTGTTGTGCCAGCTCTGCAATTTTTGTGAAGAGACCCAGTACTCGGATTTCGTCCTGTTCAGGTATGAATAAACTGTTAAGGGTCAATTTTAAGTGGTGCAGTTTGATGAGGAGCCTATATGTACAAATTCTGATTCGGGCAGGTAGCACTGAAGGCCGCAACGACAGGCGTAATTCTCTACAATGTACGTCGCTTGCTGCAGGTTGGTCTCCATTCTGCTACCGAGCCGTTTTTAGATCAGACAGTGATGCCAGCATACAGCGCGTTGCTTAGGAAGGGCGAGAGGAGCGCTCCTTGCGGGGTCCCTAACGGGCTTTATTAGTATGGGCCATATTCGATGTTCTGAATCTGGATGTATGATTGTCGGGCAGTGGAAAATTGATTAGTGATGTTAAAAGAGTTTTGGCCGCAGTCTGTTTGGGAAAGATGAGTTGGAATATTTTCTTTGGTGACATTGTCGAAGTCCCCCTTCAAATCCAAAGCGAGTACTCCCTTATCATTTAGGGGATACTCGATCGGGTTGACAATTTCCCTGTCAAGTTGAAGAAGGACATCCAGTGTGGACTGATGTGCGCGGAACCCGAACATAGTACCTGTGAAAACAATTTTGCTCTCCAGAAACTCGGACAACCTGTCGGGAACTCCATTAATTTTTCCACACAAGAACTAAGGAGGTTGTCTGTGCGGAGGTTGCCAATTGAAGAGTTCGTTGTTCAGTTGCCTAACGATTTGACCTGTTGAACTAATTTGAATACTTTCATGTTATCTATTTTTGTTGTCGCAAAAATCCTCCTCACCACTCCACCGTTCCGATAATGCCCTTGCCCTGCCCCAGCCGGCCATTCGACCGTGTGGGTATTGATCTTTACTTGGCCACTGCCAGTCACTGCAGCTGGTAACCGTTGGGTCATCGTGGCTGTTGACCACCTTACCCGCTACGCAGAAACCTCCTCTTTACCTTCGGCGTCGGAGCCAGACGTTGCGTCATTCGTCCTGCACCATCTTGTTCTGCGCCATGGTTGACCTAAAGAATTGCTTAGTGACCGTAGCCGTGTTTTTCTTTCCGAGACCATTGAAGCCCTTCTTAAGAAGTGACGCATTGTCCACCGTTCTACCTTGGCTTACCATCTGCAGACAAATGGCATGACGGAACGTTTTAACCGCAGCTTGAGTGGCATACTAGCCATGTATGTCACGTCCGACCACTCAAACTGGGACCGGATTCTCCCATTCGTCACGTACGCTTACAATACTGCAATACAAAACCCGACCGGCTTCTCCCCCTTTTTTTTCTATACGGCCGTGAATCCACCTCAACAGTGGACACCGTACTCCCTTATCGCCCTGACAACTCCGAATCGACACAGTCTCTCACGCGGCAGCATATGCAGAAATATGTCGCCAGCTGGCCCGATCATTTACAACCCAGAACCAGGGTCACAAGGAGTTCCTTCGCGCACCGACTTGTCCAGCTCCTTCATACACCACAGACTCCCTCGTGCGGCTTTGGGTTCCTGCCACCCCCTCCGAC
This sequence comes from Amblyomma maculatum, assembly GCA_023969395.1. Lineage (NCBI taxonomy): Eukaryota > Metazoa > Arthropoda > Arachnida > Ixodida > Ixodidae > Amblyomma > Amblyomma maculatum. Next base: position 78,036 of record JAJIZL010031990.1, read on the forward strand.
CTCTCTACGAAGCTTGCTTCCAAGTATCATGGTCCATATCGGTTTATTTGCCAGACCTCTCCGGTGAACTCCGTTATAGAAACGCTTGCACCGACACCAGATATGCGTCGCCGCGAGCGTGAAACAGTGCAGTTAAGTTGACCGCCTCAAGCCCTGTTATCACCCACCTGTTGTGCCGATGCCATGAGTCGGCACGATTCCTCCTTTTAGTGCGAAAGCAGTACTGCTCGCAGTTTGAGCCGTCATCGTGGCCCGGCGGTGACCACCATTGACCTTTGACCTTTAGACGACCCCCGTAGACGACCCCAAGCTAGCATGAGCTGCAAACTTGGATCTCTCGTTTCACATGGGACGGTTATGTCAGAATCAGCATGCCAGGACCCTGGAATTTTCACGTTACTACTAGAGCCCAATAATGCACGTTCATACGGCTTCGTTAAAGAGGGATTTATATGTGGGCTGGCAGGAGCTGCTAACTTGGGTCTCTCGTTTCACATGGGACGCTTATGTTAGAATCAGCCTGCCAGGAGCTTGGCATTTCATTACCCCTCTAGGCCACTAAGGTACATTCATACGGCTTGGTTAAAGCAGGGCTTTATGTGTGGGCTGGGGAAGAAGAAGAAGAAGAAGAAGAATTAGAAGAATGGTCGGTCACCCGCAGCTATTGCTTTCGCTCAATATTCGGTTCAGCAGCGTTGAACTCTTCTAATTTTTTTTTCTCCCCGGTATAATTGTAGTGTAGCACCAACGCTCGGTGACTGTTGCAAAGAAGACAAGCTTATGTCGAAAGGCACGTGCTAAAGAAGGACGTCAGACAAGGAAGACGACGCAAGAGACTGGCCTGCTAGTTAAACGTTCGACGGGAACATCAACCTGAGACTGAACGTACTCTTACATACCGATGTTATTAGTTTCTACTATTGTATTACCCACTCCGGCTATGTCTGCCCTCCGTGACAGTAGAATTTGTAAATAAAATACTAACGAGAATATAAACGAGAAGTCGATCGGTTAGATTGGCAAGTACTATGATTGTGGTTTCATCCCGTGCCGGTGTATACCGAGCCTTTTAGCTCGCGCTTTAGCCGTTCATTGACTCCATGTAGTGCCAGAAAAAGGAAAGAAATTCCTTTTACGCACAAAAATACGCAACCTATCAAAATTAACTCGTAGCCAGAGATAATAAAGTGGTTAGTTTCCTATACTTCTCGCTACCGTTATTAGGGGCAGTGAGAGCTTAGCACGCCATGTCGCCATTAATGTATTCTGTAACGAAGTTGAGGACAACCCAGAGGGCTATGGAACGAGAAATGGTAGGGGTAACATTAAGATATAGGAAGCGTGCAGAGTGGGTCAGAGAAATAACTCAAGTTACCGACATTCTAGTGGACATTAAGAAGAAATGGACATGGGCAGGACATGTAGTGCGAAGAGAGGATAACCGATGGTCGCTTAGGGTAACAAACTGGATTCTAAGGGAAGGAAAGCGCAGCAGGGGGCGGCAGAAAGTTAGGTGGGCGGATGAGGTTAAGAAGTTCGCAGGGGTCAAGTGGATGCAGCTAGCACAGAACCGGGTTAAGTGGAGAAATATGGGAGAGGCCTCCGCCCTGCAGTGGGTATAGTCAGGCTGATGATGATGATGATGATGATGATGATGATGATGATGATGATGATGAACGAAACTATGTGAACTATATATCAAAACTGAAAAAAAAATCAGTGTTCTGAGCATGTCTTGAACCTAGTGACAGAGCGAAAGCCCTGAGTGTTGCAACGATAGTTTCCTTAACGCCCACTCTTCAATCCGCGTTCTTGTTTTCAGAATTTTTATTTAAGTTAGGCTTCGGGGAAAAAAGGTACCGTATATTTTTCAGTGAAAGCCACAGAATTGAGGACATCCACACATAAACAGGTTACACAATCAAGCTTTCTTAATTTTTCTTGTATATTTTACATTGGTTTATAAAAAAGGACAGTCGTCGTATCTGTCAGACTTGAAATAATGGAGAAATATGGGAGTATACGTGGAGGTAAAGAGGTCCCATAGTGGAAAGCTACTGAGTAAATTGATCACCTCAGGGCATTTAATGTGCGAGAAAATCGCACAACACACCTCTCAGTGTAAGTACGGTTTTAGAGAAAGGAAGTAAGAGCACAAAATCTTGGATAGCCACAATTAAATAGATCAAGATAACTTGAAGGCCAAGTTTACTAGCGTAGTGAAGCTTTCGCTTCTATCATAAATTGGTTTATAAGAAAGGAAAGACGCAGTAAATATCGAGGTCACTTGAAGGTGGTGCCGCCACTGCTTTGCTCGGTGGCACCACGCGGTGCCCTGGAGTCTGTAAGTTGAAGCTGGTTCGTATCACTGCTCATTTCAGTAGCTAGGCAAACATCATTGGTGAGGTAAAAAAGCAAAAGGTGCGTGATGAATTCCCTGAAACTAGCTCCGAAACCTGACGCGGGGACTGCTCGCGTGCGTGTTTCGTGCGTGCGTTGTGCGGCCGATTTTGTGGCCACGGGCCAAAGCCATCCCAGCGTAGGGCAGCACGGAGGGGGCTGACACTGGCGCCTCGAAGGCGCGGACCTTTGCTGAGCACGCGGCCACCAGAGGTGGTGGCATCGTAGCTGGCCGCAGTCCACGCCTTGGAGATGAGGCGTAGACCACAGCGCACCAGTCCCGCCTGGAAGAGGCAGGGCTGCTTTGCCTTCGCAACTGCAAGGAAGACCCAAATGCTTGGCTCTAGTGACTTCTCTCTCGTTTCCTGGTGGTATCGGCAAGCAAAAGTGAGAGCAAGAACCTTGTTTATCTGGCGCATTTTATGCCGAGTGAAAAGAATACAATTCATGACAGAGCTGATTGCATTTCGCGCAGAATGCCACACCATGTCCACATACACACATCGTTACCGTCTCCTAAACCTTCTGCGGAAACTACATGCGAGACAGGGTCTGTCCTTTTACAAGAAAAAGTTGTCAAAGCTTAGCCCATGCCAGACACCAGGCTTCAGACAAAGAAGAATTGGTGCCTGGTAATCAAGGGGTAGAGTGAAACGAGAGTGCACACGCCGCCTACTCAGCACTGCTCTCCGGGGATCCCTTATCGATCCCCTCACTTGACCAACCCCACTCTGACTACATAGCCTACATAACACGTCCGCTTATCCAGACAGATATTCCTGACACCCGCTAAAAGACTCGGTAAATTCGAGGAACGTCAGCTGTTAAAAACGCTGTCCTACAATGGTCCAACAAGACTTTGCAATTATCCCAGAATGTTTATTATCTGAATGCGCATTTTGCGGTCACAAAGCATAAATTTAGCATATTGTACGGCTTTGCCAAGGAAAACCAAGCCGCACACCAGAAAGAAAACCTAACGCAGGGTTATTGGGAGGTGGCTAAATCCAGCTCTGACGTTCGGCACGAAGGACCTTGGTTGAGAAAGTGTCTGCAGCGGCTTCAGACAATTGAGTCCCGTGCTGAGGGCCTAATCAACCCCGCCCTTAATCCCTAAAAAATTTTCTCGTTTAAATCTTTTATACTAGTACTACTAGTGCATTGCACTGCAGATGCTATTGCGCCGTGTGCATGCCACTCATGAGCGTTGGGGATACTCACACATACCATTGAGCACCCTTGCCTACAGCGCGCGCCAGTGCACAGCGGGACAAAGCGTTGTCATTTATCATTAGCCATCAAGCTCAAGATATGTTCGAACTGAGCACGTATATAGGGCTAGAATACAGAATTAGCATGGAAAATCAAGTTTTCATGCCGGAATGAACTCCTCTTTGGTTGCTCTGCCACTATCCATTTCCTTCTTGAAACTATAATCATGCACAGGCCGTATATGTCACAGCGGCACCGCAAGTTCAGATTATTATTAAATAGTAACGGGTGCAGTTGTGTAGACGTTTCAGAATTCGGGGAATTATACACCCTTTATCCGCATTCGCCAGTCTATGATCACAGCGACAGGTTGTGCATGGGTAGGGAATTAAAAATTAAACAGAAGGAACGTGTCCAGGGCGAGTAATAAACGGGGTACAAGACCAGACCCCATTCGTGCAGCCAGACGCGGGAGCTTATGCTAACAGAAGGAGGATAACCTAGGGCCGATAATCCAGGTGGATCTCGAGCGAGCAGTGAGACGGCACGGCAACCGTGCGTGGCTGAACTCCTGTCAGTGTGCAATTCGGCCATGTATCGCTTGAAGTTCGCGAATGGAGAGGCTTCGACTTACTGCTAACAATGCTAGCGGCCCGTACGGCTTTTTATTATACTTGCCTCGTTCCATTCTCGATTTCCTCGTTTTCGTCCATCCTTTCTGTTATAGTTATGTCAATCTGTCAAGGCGGATGCCACGGATGGCCCCTAGATGTGTATATAGTACAGCGACTAATATATTAAAGGGGGCTCTCTTCGTTCGGCTACTGGCGCCGTGCTTGCTCTGCTAATTGCATGTTCCCTCGTTCTGCATGTGCCGGCCGGCGATACTACGCTCTCCTTTATAAGGCAAAAGCCTTTCTAGGCTCACGGAACAAAATCCCGTGCGCATAATCCGTGAAATTTCCCTAGATTAGTTCTTGTCTAGCTTTCCTGCCATCTTCAATGCCATACTTAGCGCGAGCCAAGGAACAGCACGCGACAGGCGCGACAGTGTACACTGATTGATCTATAGGAAGGGAAAAAGAGCGGTAACCGTCTCACTTGTATTCTGTGGACACCTCGACCACGCCGTAAGAGAAGGGAGGAAGGTGGGAGAGAAAGTGGGAAGAGAGAAAGAGGAGCCGTAGTGGAGGGCTACGGAGTAATTTCGACCACCTGGGGATCTTTAACGTGCGCTGACATCACACAGCACACGACGCCTCTTCGTTTCGCCTCCATCGAAATGCAGCCGCCGAGGTCGGGTTCGAACCCGGGTACTCCGGCACAGTAGTCGGGCGTGTTACCACTGCACCACCCCGGCGGGGCGCGACGGTGTAGCGTCGAAACACACTGCTGGAGAAATTGTGAGAGAGACGGCGCGTTTCCTTTCCTGTAAACCAATTATAATTACATGCAGCACTAAAACGAACGCCGATAAGAGGCAAACTATGATAGTGAAATTATAGGAGAGGAAGGGTAGGCGTTTGCCATTCTCCTCTTAAGAAACATCAAAGACACCATATAATATTTTGTGCTGCTGCAGCACTACTACCCGCATTCTCGCCAAAACCCGACCTCTATAGCCAATTTGGCCTTGCCGAGGGACTTCAGGCGTCCACAGAAACATGTAAGACAGGTCCTGCGCATTTCCTTTCGTGCAGATCAATTACAGAACGACTATGAACTCTGACTGGTTGCTTGACGGGGGCCGCCTGATGTATACCGTGTGCACCATCAACGCTCAGGCTTTCGTATTTCTTCACTGCAGATTCTAATATGCTTTCGGAACTTTTAATGCTGCAGCACACGTGCAATGTGTGGTCTGGAAGCACGGCTGCCTGATTAACACAGCAAAATAACGTTCAATAATTGCGACACAGCAACTAGAATCCTGTCAAAACGCCCTGCTGCTGCAGATATTCCGGGATTTACTGAGTTAACCCATCAGTGATTATTGCTGTGATGAGACACCTTCATTTATTACTGTCATTATCAATGTTTGTCAGTCCGACGACGGGTCCCAGCAAAATATTTTGTGAGTTCAGAGCCATGGACACGAAAGTGTTTCCCAACCCAATATTTGTCGTAACAACAAACTCAAGTGTATGTTTCTTGCTGAATGAAGTCATTAGCTTTCGGCATGCGTACTTTGAGCAATAAAAGGAAATCTGAAGTGCTTCTACATTCATCATAAATTCGTAAACACCACGTTTTTTGTTGGACAGCCCATGTACAGAGAAGTCCGCGATCGCCCCCCTATGTTTTGCGTGCTGCCTCATTAAAAGAGCGTGCGCATCCTTGGTGTAGACGCTAGTACACGTCCTCGTGGATAAACTATATATATATTGGCTAATTTAAGGCAGTACAGATGTTATTACGTTTGACAAATCTAAATGCGTGTTTCGTTTACTTGTGCCAGCCCCTGTGGTCAAACGGATTGCAGCAGGTGAACAACAGCCTTTGTCAAAAGTGCAGGGTTCAGGCTGTCTGCTTCCCAGCCATGCAGTGGTGCTGATTTTGCGTTAGTTGAGGCTCTTCCCATTGAAGACGGTAAAACAAAAAAAAAACTTCTTACCATCAAGAGATTGGGAACACTGGAAATGTATTGCAAGCCAAACGAAGTGGCTACGAAGCAGATCCCCTGCACTCTACACTTTCGACGAAGACTGTACATTGGTGTATATCATGTCTCTTTGAATCAGCGCACTTCCCATGCCTAGCCACTACCGGTGTACATGGGTATACAACGTATACTTCTTATCAACTTTGAAAGGAGACGAGGTGAAAAGCGATAACCACAGCTTTACTGGTCGTTGCCCCCTCCCTCTTATCAATAATATGACGCTCACAGCTTCCGCCCCACTTTCACCATAGATGCACGGCAGAATCTAAAGCAATTAAAATGAGAATCCTTTTTCCTCTGTTGCTAGTAAAGGAGATGGTAATTGGTAATTGGTTCACAGGAAGGAAAAGGCGCAGTATCTGTCACACTTCTGTCTGTGGACACCTGAACTGCGCCGTAAGGGAACTGAGGAAGGTGGGAGTGAAAGTGGAAAGAGAGAAAGAGGAGCCGGGCTACGGAGTAATTTCGACCACCCGGAGATGTTTAACGACATAACATTTCGTGACATAACAGTGACGCGACACGCACGCTGAACCAGGTACAGCTCGATACGCACGTTAGGTCGGTGCGTTGTAGCCGACGGCACAAGTACTAGTGATAGCTCGCTTAAATTTGGTGCAGATTAAGGTTAGCGATAACGAGAATGCTCACTTAGTGCGAACCCAAGGCACCTAACGAACAAGCGTCTGCTTCCATCCGCCGCGTCTCCTGCAGCCGCCACTTGCTGCAGCCTATAGCGCGAGTGACAGCGGCCACGCGAAACCTGGCATGAAAACGACGGTGCAAAGATGTGGGAATGGGCGAACTTCTATTGGTAGGTCCTTGGAGATCATGAATGTACAGTGTAACTAGTGTAACTTTTGCGAGGAAGAGCACGCAGCAGGCGGCATAAGAGACATATTTTGGACATTATTTTATCTATTCTCTGCTACAACCCCAGCTGCACCTATAATGCGATTTGAGTGCATATACGTCACACATCTTTAGACACGTCATTGTATTAAGCAGTGTCAGTAAGCACTGACATATTTGAGTTCCGTTTAGTTTAAAGCGAAGTGAAGATACCACCGCACGCCCTATGCTAAGCATAGAGTACCGTAATAAAAGGTTTACAAAAGCCACCTTTTGTCACAGACAGGCGCATGCGCCTTCATTTGGCAAATGATGCTTTCTACAACGGCAGCTATCCAGCACCAGCTTTCACACCCAAATGTAGCTGATGTCTCGTGAAACCAGGCCGCGGCTGTTCGAAACAAGTGCGCTTGCTTTTAGCCCTTAGCAGATGAACTTTCGCCACTTACCAGAGGGCACCACATCATGCGAAAAAGGCCAATTCGGCACCGGGCCTCAGCGCTCTACATTCAGTAAAAGTCGTTTAGGTGGCACCTAACTACTCTTCCCTCGGCTAGCTACTTTCTCAGCGCGGCTGATATTGCAGAAGCGCTTCACTCTTCAGGGTTCAACAACACTTCGCTGCCTTACTCGTGGCTCCACATACATATTAATCCCAGGAGCTACACCAAAATCCTTGAGTTGACTATCACTTGACACCATTCTCTGAGCGACTAAAGTTTCTTGGAAAACCTGGAAATCTTTAGTAGCAATCTTTGCCCACTGAAAAGTAGTACCACAGGTTTACATACCGCAAACGCAGCTCAAGTTACAGGGATTGAATCAGCTGGCTGAATTTTCATAAAGTAAAGTTCTTGCAAAGCGTACTTTGTGACATTCATCAGATCACATTATTAGACTATATAATATATTGCCCTGTTTTTTCGTTTCATCGCAGGTCTGAAATTTGGATGCACTCATCAAATTTGAGCTGTATTTATGACTGCTGTATCTATACGGGCATGAAATATGTTGGCTGATTTAAACCCTGCTTTTATTCAAAACATGTATTTAAATGTGTAAAGATGAACAATAAAAATGTTTCGCACTGTTGTTTGGATTGTTTTTATTTCAAAAACAACTAACCATGCCATGGCTACACCAAAGGCGACGATGTCGCATGCACAGTAGACACCATGAGTGGAGCCACCTGCGACATGGCCAATCACTGCATATGTATGCGCTGTGAGGTGACGAGCAGAATATTCGCAGGCAGGTTGGTCGATAAGACAGTAATGCTCGAGCGTTGCCACTGTATATACCGGTAGCCACATAGGCGTTCTTACATTTTTGCATTTTGATGCGAATGAAGTCACCTTCCGCAGAACAAGAACACAAGTCAAGTCTGTCTTTTATTTCATTTTGTACGCGAAAACTAGTCATGGGGAGCGAGAAGCAGCGCATTATACAACATTTGACGGGCTTCATCATCCCTGTAAATCAGCAGTAGGCACAAGGCAAAAATGACCACAGGTAAAAATTGGTACAAGTGCACCTATATAAAGAACAAGGCTGATTGAAACAGACCCAACTGAGCGCATCTGTTAAAGCAGATACTTGAGTCCGGAGTGCGGCACCACGGACCCGAGCACCTACGCTAAGTGTGCGTGGCATTGCCGTGTCTGGGGAAAAGGGGATCCTGGTGGTTGAGCCGATGCTGAGTGTTTGAGCCTTTAAGGCCCATCGGTGGAGGAAATACACAGTTTTGGGCCACGCTTCTCATAAACGGCACCTCCGGGCTGACCCACTCGGGGGAAATCGGCAGTCGCCTTTTCCTGACCTCCCCTCCATATTTTTTTTTCTCACTTTCTTATCCTCTATCTTACACTTCCCTGCAGCCTACTCTCTATATTCTTTGTTCCCTTTTTTTCAGGTAGGTTAACCCTGTGTGTCCTACTACCTTGAGTTCAGCCATATATTTCGTTATATTTACGGCGTACGGCAGGCGTAGACAGGACTTCGTTTTTAAGATCATGTCCCGTACCCTTGTTTGGATCCGCGGATGGTGGCTGCACCATGGCCGAAACCGTTCTTTTTTGTGGCTACTTCTCCGCATCTGAATGATCGCTCTCAGAAAAGAGGGCGCACCGACGAGACTATAAACTTCTTTAAGAAAAGATTTATTGTGGTTTAACTCTGGTTAACCCTAGTTGAATTGCGATAGCAACGGCGGAAGCTTCTTTTGCCTGCTAAATAATTTTCCTAACACGCCCTAATTAAGTGTCCCCCATAATGTAGCATCTTATACCTATCAGTATAAGGTGCTACATTATGGGGGACACTTAATTTCATCCTTTAAGAGTATGACGTGAGAGCGTAAGCTACCAGCCCACATATAAATGAAAGGGTTCAATGCTGCTAAACCGAAAGTGGAGCGAAAACAGCTTGCGGTGACCGAGCGTTCTTCTTCTTCTTCTTCTTCTTCGCGGCTGTTCAAGGTTTAACGTGGGCCTTCCCGGGATATGAGGCTGACTATAGAATTAAGCGTACTAGACTACGAAGAGCTTTTGAAGCATTCGACAATGCAATGCATAAGCTTCAATTTTAGTCATAGGAAATAAGGAAGATATTATGATTTGACTAATTTCACGACCAAGCGTCGAAATCCGGCATTTTGTCCACCTCTCGAGGGGGCCCTGAAAACGCAGGGCCCCGTTAATTTTAATCCTCTTAACCCTGAATAATCCGGCCCTGATAGAGCGTACTGAAATCATCATCATCAGCCCGATTATACCCACTGCAGGCCGAAGGCCTGTCCCATATTTCTCCGCTTAACCCGGTTCTGTGCTAGCTGCATCCATTTGACCCCTGCGAACTTCTTAATCTCATCCGCCCACCTAACTTTCTGCCGCCCCCTGCTACGCTTTCCTTCCCTTGGAATCCAGTTTGTTACTCTCAGCGACCATCGGTTATCCTCTCTTCGCACTACATGCCCTGCCCATGTCCATTTCTCATAACTCACTTCCTCGCCTTTCAGGATTCTGCGCTTACCATTCACCTTCCATTCCTGATCGCCGTTGCACCACCTCTTCCCACAGCCCAGGTAAATCTGCAATTTATATTCACACTTCAGTTCCCCACACACCGATCGACCTTTCACGCTGGTGTAACACACGCCAAGAGGTGGTAGCACTCCTAGTTAAGCCTGTACGCACGCCACTTATACTAGTTTCCATTTATGGCCGTCCTGGTTCCGCATCTCCTAATCTTGGATGGGTTCGTTTTCTGCGTTCTACCTACTCGGGTATCTCTATTCTAGTCGGTGGAGACTTCAATGGCGCACACACCTCGTGGGGTTACCCATCGGATTCTCCCAGGGGGGCACACATCCAGGGAAGCTTTTCAGATAATTCTTTTCACCTTTTAAACCACCCGCATACATCTACCCGTCCACGAGGTGGGCCTTATTCAACTGATTTGACTTGGTGGTTAGGCCCTGGTAGCCCTCGTTGGGCTGTTGAACCAGATACCTGGGGTAGTGATCACAGTCCTATCTTTATCTCTCTCACTCCTTCGCGGATACGTAAAATACGTCGTAGCGTACGAATAACATCTTGGGACTCTGTACGCGCAGACAATCGCTTATCTGATTTCACCCCATCATCAGCATTGTCTACTCTCTCTGCTGTTCTTGCGTCCCACACGATTACCACCACTGTAAATGAAGACGAGCCAAACCCGGACATCCACCTCCTGAATCTTTGGGCTCTGCGTCGCCAGGCAGATCATTATGCTGCTCGTAACCCCGATGACCCATCGGCTATCCCCGCTCTTCACCGGGCTACCGCGCGTGCGAGGCGGTATGAAAAGCGTCTAGGAGGGCAACGTTGGGCTTCATGGTGTGAACGCCTGTCCTCCAAGCAGAGTAATCGACAACTTTGGAGAGTGTTTCACGCCATGGAGCGCTCTTCTCAAGTTTCTGATTACACAGAGAGCATTCGCCTTGCTATGAATGTAGATGAGGACACATTTGCAAAACAGGCGGCCAGACAGTTTTTTCCCCATTATGATTCCGCCTCAACTTCTCCACCTTGCTTACCGGTTACCGAACCCCCCGATGCGATTACTTCTGACCTAACCATGGCAGAGCTGCTGGCCTCCATTGAACGCCTCAAATCTAACTCTGCTCCCGGCCACGACGGCATCCCTAACTCCTTATTCCGCAACTTGGAAGGGACTGCTTTGCAGGCCCTGCTTGATGCATTCAATGACGTGTGGCATTCTGGTGTCATGCCGGACGAGTGGAAGCATTCTATTGTTGTTCCAATACCGAAGTCAGGTCATCCTCCAGTATCTCTCTCGGCCCTTCGTCCAATTTCCCTGACGCCAACAATCTGCAAGCTTTACGAAAACATTCTCGCCACTCGCTTATCGTGGTGGTTGGAATCCCATGATTGTTATCCAGAATCCCAAATTGGCTTCCGCCCACAAATAGGAACGGAGGACGGTCTTGCTACTTTGGCTGCTGACGTGCTTCACCACTCTCCGCACAGTCATCTTGTTAGAACTGTGATCGCTACAGATATAACAAAGGCATATGATAACATCCTTCACTCAGCCATTCTTGCCTCCCTGCAAGCTCTTGGTCTTCCTCACAGGTTTCTCCTCGCCATTCACGCCTTTCTAACAAATAGAACATTCAGTGTGCGTGTCCATGGAAAGCCCTTTGGTCACTTCCCCTCAAACAGAGGAGTACCCCAGGGCTCCGTTCTCGCCCCTACTTTATTTAATGTGGCCTTCATTCCACTTATTCGAGCCCTAGAGGCCATCCCTTCTATACGGGTGCTTGCGTATGCCGATGATATAACCTTATGGTGCTGTCACCCAGATACGTCTGTCCATCAGGCGGCCCTCCAGCATGCGCTGGATGTATTGACATTTCGCCTCCCTCCTTTGGGGCTAACTCTTTCGCATACAAAATCCTGTTTCATTCGAATTGGAAATAAAGCTGGCTTACGGAAAGCTCCCAATATAAATTTTATGATACATAATACCCCAATTCCTCAGGTACAAACCGTTCGCATTCTTGGCCTTCTTCTACATTCCTCTGGGACTGGCACACCGTGGCTGACAGCCATCCGTAAGACCGCTCACGCTACTTTAGGTCTCATCCGTCGCATAGCTATGCGCTCTGGCGGCGCGCGTGCTCACACGGCCCGCCAACTTGTTCGCTCTGTCCTCCAGCCACGTATAATATACCAGGCACAGTTTCAACGTCTCACCCGCAGACAGTGGGACTCCCTTGAGGCCATCAATCGTGAGGCTATGCGTGCAATAACGTACCTCCCCCGCCTAACACCCATACCAGTACTTCAGGAGTATGCCCAGCTAAATACGCTCACTGAACTCGTTGATCAGCGGATGGCAAACAGAGCTCGCAAACAGTCTTTACAACTACATCATTTAAAGACACTACCTCCATGGTCGTACTGCCAGCTCACGGACAATCGTCCCACTGCTTCCCCGTCGGTATCATCCGCACATCTGCCTGAAGGGTGCATATTATATACCGATGCATCACATACTGCAGAGCGAGGAGTTACTGCCGTGTATAGTCCCTCTCATCCGCATCTCAACACTCACGTGACATATACCGCGGATACGTGCACCCCTCTGGCACTGGAACTCCAAGCAATTTACAATGCTATACATTCCCTCCCACCAGTTCCTACATTCAATTCAGTTCATCTTTACACAGACTCTCTCACTGCCCTTAAACAACTTAAGGCCGTTCGACGCACATTCCAAATAACACAGTCCATACATTTGCTATGTTCAAAGTACCCATGTCCTATTCGCATACACTGGATTCGCGGCCATGCTCGCGACCCACATAACATACAAGCAGATGCTATGACGCATATAAACACATCAGACGATCCACCACCTTCCCCTCTTCCCCCAGATCCGTTCCTGTCCCACGTTTCCGATTCGCAAGTTCTGCGCCACCGAACACGCGCTCTCATTCCTCCGTGTTCGCACCCTCTCCCCCGTAGTCTTACTCGGCAGGAGGAGGTGACAGTGCGCCGGATCCGGGCAGGGGCGGCTCTGACCCCATCTGTTCGACATCGATGGCGGGAAAAAGACCTACCAGTGACTGACAAGTGCCCTCACTGTGACACTCCACCTGACGTCTCCGATGTGCGCCACTTGTTGTGGACGTGTCCATCAACAACGCACATCAGGCGACGGATAATCATGAAGGTGGGCCTGCGGTGGAATCGCGATAGTGATTATGAGAAATGGACAATGGACAATCGCTATACTGCTAACCTTCTCGAATTCATAAGCACAACTGGACTGCACTCCTTCTTTTAACTTTCTATCTCCTGCATCCCATTCCCCCTTTCTCAACTTATGCCATGTGGCAAACTCTTCGAAAAAAAAAATGTCCATTTCTTCTTCTTAACTTCTACTAGAATGTCGGTAACTTGAGTTATTTCTCGGACCCACTCTGCACGCTTTCTATCTCTTAATGTTACCCCTACTATTTTTCGTTCCATAGCCCTCTGGGTTGTCCTCAACTTAAGTAGAACTCTCTTGGTTAGCCTCCATGTTTAAGCCCCATAGGTGAGTACAGGCAAGATGCAACTGTTGTATACTTTCCTCTTGAGCGATACCGGTAAGCTGCTAGTCATAATCTGCGAGTGCTTGCCAAATGCGCTCCATCCCAATCTTATTCTTCTTGTTATTTCCTTTTCATGGTCCGGATCTGCGGTTACTACCTGTCCTAAGTAGACATATTCGCCTACTACTTCCAGTGTCTCGCTACCTAATGTAAACTGCTGTTCCTTCCCGAGGCTGTTGAACATTACCTTAGTCTTCTGCATATTGATTTTCAAGCCTACCTTTCTACTTTTCCTGTCTAGGTCATCAGTCATTATTTGTAGTTCATCCCCCGAGTTGCTTAGCAAGGCAATGTCATCAGCGAATCGCAGATTACTGAGGTATTCTCCATCTACCCTTATCCCTAACTGCTCCCATTCCAAGTCTGAATACTTCCTCTAAACAAGCTGTGAATAGTACTGGGGAGATTGTGTCTCCTTGCTTAACACCTTTCTTTATGGGAATTTTGTTACTTTCTTTATAGAGAACTGTGGTTGCTGTGCAGCCACTATATATATCTTCCAGCACTTTCACGTACGGCTCGTCTACCCCCTGATTTCGCAATGCCTGCATCACCGCCGAGGTGTCAACTGAGTCAAATGCTTTTTCGTAATCAATGAATGCTATGTATAAGGGCTGGTTATATTCCGAGCATTTTTCTATCACCTGATTGATGGTATGGATATGATCGATAGTAGAGTACCGTTTCCGAAACCCTGCTTGATCCTTTGCTTGATTGCAGTCTAAGGTTGTCCTGATTCTATTAGCGATTACCTTAGTAAATACCTTATACGTAACAGACAGTAAGCTGATTGGTCTGTAATTTTTAAGGTCCTTAGAGTCCCCTTTCTTGTGAATGAGGATAATGTTTGCATTCTTCCATGGTTCCGGTACCGTCGATGACACCAGGCACTGCGTATACAGGGTGGCCAGTTTTTCTAGCACGATATCCCCCCCGTCCTTCAGCAAATCTGTAGTTATCTGATCCTCTCCAGCTGATTTCCCCCTTTTCATAGTTTCTAGTGCTTTCTTGACCTCGTCCTTCGTCACTGGTGGAACGTCTGACTGTTTTTCCCTACCGCCAATCTCAATACGGTCCTGACTACTTTGGCTACTGTAGAGATCTGTATAGAACTCCTCGGCTACTTTGACTATCTTTTCCATATTAGTGATGACGTTGCCCGCCTTGTCCCTTATCGCATACATCTGGTTTTTGCCTATGCCCAATTTCTTCTTTACCGCTTTAAGGCTTCCCCCGTTCTTTACAGCATGCTCAATTTTCTCCATGTTATACTTCCTTATATCGGCCACCTTGCGCTTATTGATTAGCTTTGATATCTCGGCCAATTCGATCTGGTCTGTTGGATTGGAAGCTTTCATACTCTGGCGTTTCTTAATCAAATCTTTCGTCTCCTTAGACAGCTTGCCGGTATCCTCTCTAACTATCCTACCGCCTACTTCTACTGCGCACTCAGTAATGATATCTCTGAAATTATTGTTCCTTGCCTCTAGGGTAATGTCGCCATCCTCAGTTAGAGCTGAAAACCTATTCTGTAGCGAGATCCTGAACTCTTCTGCCCTCCCCCTCACCGCTAATTCGTTGATGGGTTTTTTTCTTATTAATCTGCTGCGTTCCTTCTTCAGATTTAGGCTAATTCGGGACCTCACCATCCTATGGTCACTGCATCGCACTTTCCCGATTACCTCTACATCTTGCATAATGGCGGGGGTTGAACACATTATGAAGTCGATTTCATTTTTAGTCTCTCTGTTAGGACTTTTCCATGTCCATTTCCGGTTCTTCCGTTTGCTGAAGAAGGTATTCATGATTCGTAAGTTATTGGGCTCTACAAACTCAACTAGTAACTTCCCCCTGCTATTCCTAGAACCAATGCCATAGTCCCCTACTGCCTTGTCCCCTGCCTGTTTCTTCCCTACCTTGGCATTGAAATCGCCCATTAGTACAGTATACTGCGTCTTTACTTTTCGCATTGCCGATTCTACATCTTCATAGAAGCTTTCAACTGCCTGGTCATCATAACTACATGTAGGTGCATAGGCCTGTACAACCTTCAGTTTATACCGCTTATTAAGCCTAATTACGATGGCTGCAACCCTCTCATTAATACTATGGAATTCATCTATATTACCCGCTATATACTTATTGACAAGGAAACCTACTCCTAGTTGTCGCCTCTCTGGTAAGCCTCGATAACACAGTACATGCCCATCCTTCAGTACAGTATATGCCTCATTCGGCCTCCTAACCTCACTAAGCCCTATGACATCCCATTTCATGCCCTCTAGTTCCTCTAACAGCACTGCTAAGCTAGCTTCACTAGCTAGGGTTCTAGCATTAAACGTTGCCAGGTCAGTTTCCAATGGTGGCCTGTCCAGCGGAGCCAGGCTTTCTTAGCACCCCCTGCTGCGTCACAGGTCTGACCGCCGCCGTAGTCAGTTGTTCCGCAGCCGCTGGTGACTGAGGGCCGGGGTTTTATGGAGCTTATCATAGGAGGTTGCGGCCAATTACTGCACCAGGGTGGCCAACTCCTGTTCTGGTGAGGGAGTGCGTTGCCGGAGGTGTTCGCCGGCATCAGGTCGCACTCCAAACCTGTTTATGCAATTCCATCAACACGAGGATTTTTTTTTTTCATCCGGTGGAGAATTGCGCGGCACCGGGATTTGAGCCCCGGTCCTCTTGCATGCGAGGCGGATGTTCTACCGCTACGCCACAGCTGCACCCTGAAATGGGCTACATCAAACTCCAAACTTAGGCACTGCAGTCGTGCCCCGTTAATATGGACGACCCGAATTATGTACAGTTTTTCTGGGGACGAAACCTTTTCAATGTATTTATCCTCGCTAATATGAAAACTCGCTGTCTGGACAATGGACAGGGGAAGAATGCACACGGCCCACTTGAGCCCACATATATTTGTCTCGTTAATATAGACAGTGCTTGAAATAAAGCAGAGGTGTCCGAACGCAAGTTAAAGAAGGGCACGCCGCAATATGTGGTTGCAATAAATTCTGCTGAACGTAAACAGAGGCCGGTAAAAGCGGGAAGAAAGACAAGTGCCTATAGTGGCGGTGGGAACAGAAGTTTTCTTTTCCCAAAGCACACTGTGTGTTTCATGAAGCCGTTAACGCTTTTCGGCCAGGGTTAAGACACACTCACGAAGTAGAGCGACAAAAAAAACGACAAGCAAGCAACTAGGACAGGGCGTCCCGTCCTGGACGCCCTTCCTTCTCATGCTTCTGGTTTTCGTCACTGTTGCGCTGCCGAACTGCCACATTTTGCACCCCGGGAGGTCCGCATGTCGGCTTCGCCTTGAGTCAACGATGCGGCCTTGACAAGGTCTGAGCACTTCGTAGTCGGCTAGCCGTCGTTCTAAACTGTACTTCAGCTTGCAGTGTTTGTTTCATAGGAACACATAGAAACGGCGCCAAGAAGATGGGAGGTTCGATAGCCCTCTGCATAGCAGCTTGCCAGTTTGACTCCCTTGCTTCCTTACGGAAACAGTAAAAGGCAAAAAAAGAAAGAATCAGAAGAATGGAAAGGTAGAAAGATTATCTAGGCAAAAAAGTGCCTGCAACCCTCAAATTGAGTCTTTCTTTCGGCATGGCGGGAGTTAAACTCAAAAGGACAGAGCTGAACGTAGGTGCGAAGAAATCTGTGAATACTAGCGGCAAAAGCCATCTTAGTCAATCCAAGCCGTGAGCGACTAGTATCGACAGCTCAGCTGTTTCCTCGCCTCAGGAGAATATCAAGCAGCTACTTAACGGCTACTTTGCTCAGTGACGAGGCCATTTTGGAAGTGGCGGTGAGTAGAGAATCGGCCGCTGATTCATCGGCCAGTGAAAAGTTCGTGCTCGAAAGTTCGACCAACACAAAGCCCACCATCACGGGTGTCATGGTACGCGAGTCGCTTCAGACTGCACTACAATTTTTCGAAAACAGTGACAAGGATAATGTACTCAAAGTTGCCGGTGTTTTGTGAAATTTTGAGTCCAGTGCACATCGTTAGGTACAAAAGCAGTCATTACACTTCTTTTTTCTCAATAAAATCCTTTTTGTTTTTATTCATGACTCGTTATTATGGATAACTCGCTTTATAGACAGTTTTGGTCGGAAACCAAAGTGTTCATATTAACGAGGCACGGCTATATCCCAAATCCATGACGCTGCTTCCAATGCCAACGTTTCGGTGCAGCAACATGTGCAAAATTTCTTCCCTCGAACATAACTCTGAAAAATGCGAAGTCCAACCACACCTATGTTCAAACTCTGAGGACAGCCATCCTGCTTACTCACGTTCATGTCTTGTACGGAAAAAGGAAAAGGAAATTATAACTATCAAAATAAAAGAACACTTACCATTTCAAGAAGCACGAAAGTGTGTTTGCAGTTCCAAAAACCCTTCTACTATGCTATGGCGTTACAAGGCACAGCGCCAAAGCAGATTCTGGCACCTGCCTAGACCCCGCACAATGAGCCTGGAGCAGGGTCATCCATGTCCCTGATGGTAGCCGATGGCGCTGCGCCACCACCCCACAAACTACTCGAACCTCCAGGTCAATCTCCTCCAAGTCTTTCTTCACTTTGGGAGCCCTAACACTAACCAGGCCACAAAGTCTGTACCGACGTCTAATGCATCTTATGATGTGATGGACACAAGTCAATGCAGTGTGCAGTGAGAGACTGCAAATAGGTTTTCAGGTGGCGTTGCATTATAGGCCAAAATATCATATCGGCGGTAACCACCTCAATCACATTTAAAACAATTATGTGTGAAGTACATACCTCGAGTCACAACTGAAAATAACCCTCCATGATTTTGAACACATTTATTAATCAACTGCCAGAACCATATCTGGTAGTTACGGATATTAATGCATATTTCTAGTCCTTGGGGTAAGTGAACAAACTGACGCGACAGGCCAGATTATAGAAGGCCTTATTCTTTCTAGCAATATCTGTTTACTCAATACGGGCAAACCAACTTTCTGCTCCCCAAGCCCAGGCAAAGTGAGTTTCTTAGATCTGTTCTTTAACTCACCGTGTTTTTAACGATATTAAATGGAATGTTTAAGATAATGCACACGCAGTGATCATTTACCAGGATTAATATTGTTATCATCTACCCCATCAATTATTCGACCAAAACCACGGTACTGGAAGTTATACCTAGCAAACTGGCCTATATTTCAAGAAAAGGCTTGTTTAGAAACTATTTTCTCGTAAAATCTTACCATCAAAGAACTGAATGAAAGGTTCACTCCCTGCATTATCGCTGCCGCAGACCTTCTCATTCCTCACTCGTTGAGAATGGTAAGACAAAGTCAAAAATATTGGTGCGATCAGGATAGCAGCTATAAGCGACAAAATAAAGCATAAGATGTCTTTCGCAGACACCCAACATATGATAACTTCATAACCTCTACATAGGCATGGGCTAAAACTCTGTACATCCGTCGTGGTACATGACAATACTTCCTGGCACAAGTATATATCATTCAGAAATAGCTCAATAACATCTAAGGAATTATGGGAGCGGGTTTACAAACAAACAGCGCTTATACGCCCTTCACAATTTCTTCTTGTTCCTTTCTCACTTGTACAAACAAGTTTAGGTGAACAGGTTGATATACTGGGTGAACATTTTTCCATTCTCAAATTCTGCACACTACGCATAATCCTTTCTAGAGTGTAAATGACAGCTGAAAAAAAAAACAAAATTTCCAACAAGCACCCAGGTAAACGATGCGTACAATACTTTAATTACAGTCCAAGAATTAAAAATGTTTTATCTGTAGGTAAACACATTGCACACGGTCCCGATGGAATGCATTATGAAATGCTTCCTATCTAACAGAATCATCAACAGAAGCACTTTTAAAATGTTTTACCAACTATAGATTACCAGAATGCTCCCGAAGGCTTGGAATAATGCTATATTTGCACCGTCCTTAAAACCAAGAAAACCACGGACACCTGTAAGCAGTCATAGACCTTTTTCCATCACCAGCTGTATAGCCATATAATTTGAAAGCCTTCTTAATATCACATTAATGTTTCCTCTTCAATCTCGGGAACTTCTGGACATCCACCAATCCCATTTTAGAAAGACATGCTCAACAACAGACCACATGGTTCGCCTTAATAACGCAGTTCGATAGCCTTTCATACGCAAGCAACACTGTCTCGCTGTGTTTTCTTGGTTTTAAGGACGGTGCAATTATAGCATTATTCCAAGCCTTCGGGAGCATTCTGGTAATCTATAGTTGGTAAAACATTTTAAAAGTGCTTCTGTTGATGATTCTGTTAGGAAGCATTTCATAATGCATTCCATCGGGACCGTGTGCAATGTGTTTACCTACAGATAAAATATTTTTAATTCTTGGACTGTAATTAACCCTTTGTAAGGCACGGTATATTTTTTTCAGAAACTAAGAAAAGTGTTGTGTTATTTGACTAAACGAAGCCAACAGAAATAGTTTGCACGAAATTTCATGCCATATAAACAAGTAGTTTATTAAATAAAAGTGGGACATATGTGTCCCACTGACACTCAGTGGAATTTCAGGAAGTGGGACGTATTTGTCCCATTGCCTCTCAAGGGCTTTCAGTTTACTTCCGACCAGCATGAAAAGGCCCAAAACATGTTGCGCAAAGCGGCACATTGCATGCAGAGCACAAAAGACTGGTGCGAGCTTCTTTCTTGGTACTCGAGCACCAGCGACATCGCCTCCTTTTCGCGACCTTCTGAGGGTGGTGTCCACCTCCCAGAAATCGGACTTCGTCCTAAACTCCTACCATTTTTTGTCCGTTTTTGGTACCTTCTTTGTTGGCTTTATAAGGGCGATTGTTAGAGCCTTTCAAGGTTTGGCCGTTTATCAGCTGGCGACCGAGGACCAGCCGGAACCACAGGTAGCTCATTTGATTGTCTTGTTTCATTTGGAGGAAAGCATTCACTACTGCTGCATCCAGCAGAAAGTAGAAAATTCGGTACCAGGACTTCTTAGATCTTCTGTCTGCCGGATACGCATTTCTCCTCTGGTCAAACTTGTCGACTCCACCCATCCAGGTGTTGTAGTCTGAGATAGCCTTTGGGCATTGGACAGACACGGACGAGCCATTGGCGAGCTTTCGAACAACGTCCGCAGTGTCATTCGGGTGATGAAAGTTGGAAAGTACGTGGACGTTTTTCGTATCCTTCCACTGGTAAGCCGTTATGTTTCCTTTTGTCCGCCATACATAGTCACCCTTTTGCAGCTTGTTATCATGTCTGATTTCTTCAGGGAGATCCTTGCGATTTGTTCGAACGGTCCCCGCTGCCAGAATTCCCTTTTCTTTCAAGGCCTCCATTAGCCGTGTGGATGTAAAAAAATTATCAAAATATAGCTGTGTGCCAGGCTCCACACCATCAAGCAGGGAGAGCACAACATGTTCTCCGAGACCCATGCCGGCTGGGCGGTCGGCACCTTTCCCTTCATAAACCTGAAAATCAATCAGGTATCCTGTCTGGGAGTCAGCGCGGCACCAAACCTTATATCCGCGTTTTATTGGCTTCATAGGGAGGTATTGCTTCAAAGATGACCGCCCTTTGAAGCGTATCATGCTCTCGTCAATGGCTTGATGGGAAGACGGAGTGTATTGCCGCTTGAAGCTGGCATTCAGCGCTTGTATGAGAGGGCGTACTCTCGACAATCTGTCGTACCCGTCTTCACCTTTCTTTTTTTCTTTGGTGAGGTCGTTGATGTGTAAACAGTTCATAATGTTTTGAAAACGGCGGAATGACATGACCCTTGATATGTCAGGGCAATTGAAGAAACTGTCGCTGCTCCAGTATAGATACATTTGATGCCTTGGATTGGTGCTCATCAGCAGCAGTATGCCAAAATATGCGCGAAGTTCATCAATTGTCAGCTCTTTCCAGTGCTTGCGGTCTTTCTGCTTTGCAAACCGGTTTGTCTCTGTTACTAGTGTATGCATGACACTGTCGTCAAAATATAGAGCAAAAGCTTCACATGGCGTCGTCGGTGATTTTGATGAGAACTGTGGGTCCCAAATTTTCGGGTCGCGGACGGCATGCTCCGGTTCGCTGCTACCCCAGAAATCAGGCTCCTCTTCGACTTCTTCTTCAGCAGAAACTTCAGGCGCTTTCGTTCGTTTTCTTGTCTTTCTGGTGTAAGTAGCCTTGCGCTTTTTATGTTTGCTTGTTGAAGCTGCTGCTCCATCATCGCCGCTTTCTTCATCCGAGTCCGGCGGAGCGAGCTCGGGTACGAAGTCGTCGTCTGTATCCTCATCCGAGTCACTCGAAGTGGGGTCGTCCGGAAGGCTAAAATATAGCTCAAGCGCTTCTGCTGCCGTTAGGAATCGTTTATCTGCGTTTTCAAGAGCAAACAAAATACAAAAGTTTGAGTAACGTATCCCTCAACACATCGTCACCGAAAAGCGGGAAGTTAGGCCCAGCATACTTCATGCTGTTTTCTAAGGGTGGTCGTATTTATACAAGATTTTCAGGCTAAGTATTGCTTTTATTCCTCAAAAAAATGCGATTAAAACAAGCTACTGGGCTCAGTTTTGAAGCACAGAAACGGAAACACTCACCTGACATCTCGAATTATTCTTGTTTGGAGACACACCAGGAAAAAAATTCTTCGCCTTTCCGAACGGAGACACAATTTTCCAAACAACGGACGCCTAGCACCACCTGTCGTAGAAGCAGCAAAACAACTTCCAGGAGTAATTACAGCATCCGCTGGTAGATGGCAGCACAGTAAAAAACGGGATGCAAGCGTCCCAATGCCTTTGAAGAGCCCTTTTCTGCGGCGTAAAAAGTGGGATGTATATGTCCCATTGCCCTACAAAGTGTTAAAGTATTGTACGCATCGTTTACATGGCTGCTTGTTGGAAATTTTGTTGGAATAGAGAACGCGTACGATAAACCCTGGAACACCGTGCCTTGGAGCCCTGGAGGTTCAGAATCCTAGGCGACCTAACCGAGTTAGGTGCCGTGGCAGATTGCTTAAAGTTCTGAAGGATTTTCTGTCGAGCCGCACACTTCAGGTGCGTCTTCGTACTACTGTGTCAAAAAGCTTTACTCAAGAAAATGGTGTTCCTTATGAGTGTCTTTTAAGTACAACGCTGTTTGTAGAAAAAATGATTTCGGTTTCCAAAGTAATACCAAAATATTTTATCTGCTCTGCCTACTTCGACGATCTTCAGATAGCTTGCACTTTTCGAACGTATCCACATGTGAGACAAATACAGCTAACTATAAAAAAAACTAGTGGCATGGGCACGCAAAACGCATTTTAGGTTTTCCCACAGAAAACAGTGCCAGTTACGTTCTCAGACGTAGCATACAGACCGATCCCGCTCTGCCCATAAAAGAGTCCGAATAACCAGTTAAGAATGAGCACAAATTTCTTGGTATAACGTTTGACAGGAAACTCACGCTATAGCCTCGTATCAATTGCCTTAAAAAGAAATCTGCAAAAGCCCTAAATATACTCAAAGCTATTTCACAAAAACACGGGTGGTCTGATAGAACATGCCTTTTGTGCGTTTATCAACCTGTTGTGCGGTCTTGTTTGTATTACGGTTGTGTAGTCTACGGGTCTGCAAGAGTATTATACTTAATATGTCTAGACCCAGGGCATAACCTTGCTTTGCGCCTCGCATCTGGTGCTTATAGAACCTCTCCAATACACAGTCTGTACGTCGAAAGAAAGGAACATAATCTCGAATAAAGAAGGACCATGACTACATTTTCATATGTCCTGAAGATACGCGCCCTACCATAAAATATATACTACCTTATGGTTACTAAGTGCACCTGAAGAATATTGTTCACCAATAGACCCCAGTCAATCAAACCTTAGTTACTTCGATTTGAGAATAAATGCTAAGAACAAGACATTCTAAATGCCTTTCCTGGTAGTTCATAATATTTAACTGCACACAGTTTTGTAAACAGAAACCTCCATGATTGCACTATTGGTTGTACTAAAAGTGCGAATTCTAAAACTCTTCTTCAAAATTTAGTATTGTTAATTTTTGTCATAACCGAGAAATAAATACTGTTAAGAACTGCATTAAATACCTTTGCACCACATAAAAAAACCCCGGATAAACAACACGTTCACGCGTTACTTCAGTTCTCGCATGAAATCGGAATAACGTATTTATTCCATTTTGAGCTCCCATCAACCCTGCCAAAAGGTCGAAAATGGCTTTATAAGCTTTGAGAAGGCACTGGACATTGCATAAGAAAAAAATTAACTAAAGTCAGCAAATACTAAATCAAATTGTTAACGCTTACTCCTGAAGAGGAAGTCATAAGTACTTCAAGAGAATAAAAACCTTCTTTCAGTTTTACATACATTTTTTCGTTTTAGTTTACATAATGCAATAATTTTGCTGTCATACTTTATAATTTTCTTATGATTCCGTTCAGGGTTTTTTTATAACTATCGAAACGGCGATAAAAACGTTTTTCAATTCGAATCAAAGTTGTTTATATTCAAATATTTTCCATTTTTTGCCAATTTCAAGCTAAAATGGCGAGAGAACGGACGCCTCTAGTGAAACAAAGGTTTTCGAAAATGAAGAACAACGTCCGGATAATACAAGAAACTGTTTCAAGCATTTCACTGAGCCGTGCTATACTTTAGGGCTGAAAATTGTTACGGACTTGGTCCCAAGCAGAGCACGGAGGAGGGAAGAAGGAAGAGGAAGAAGCGTTGGTTTCTGGGGCTAGCAGGCTTCACCTGGTCCGGCTGCTACAGCACTGTACATAAACATCCCCTTGCTTATTGCACCGTAACAACTTGGTGAATGTACTGGGACAATTTTGGGACAATCGCTCAATTTTATGCTTACCTTTTTTTTAATTTTAAACGATATAGTAAGGCACTTTTAGTCCATAATATTTCTGAGATACTGCGGATTGTTGAGAGAAATTATAATAAAAATCGAAGATGTTTTTTGTTTAACTTGGAATCAAAATGGCCCCTTTTATGCTGTTCTCGATTTTTGGGCGATATTTATGCGTTAAGGAGAGCACATCTAGCAGCCTAGAGCCTCAAATTTAATCTGAATCTAGGATTATAATTTTCCTTACAAAGAGAAATTTCACTGCAGAGAACATAAATCATCATGCCAGTATTTAGGGTTTAAAATGGACTGTTTGAGCGCGCCACGTCTGCAGTAATGGTTGCAATTTTTATTAAATTGATAGCAAATCTAAAACTAGTTTTCAATCTTTCTTATAAGTGTACAAGTTTCATAGATTCAGTAAGTAAAACTTAATAAATGGCAAAATTTTATTGCGCATGCAGCAGGTCTCCAAACTTGCAAGAAATGGCAATAGCAGCATTTTCATCTCTGTTAAAATACGATTTTGTTCCGAGAAGACTAAGCCGTACCTAGCAAACTTAATGTCCATTCCTTTTTGTCGAGACCGTTGCCCACCACATATATATTGCCGCGAAACCTTCAAAACTGTATTTGTTGTTTTTTGTCTAACAGCCGCCGGCATGCGGCCTTATCACTGTGATTCTGGGACGTGTGTAAATTCTGTGCCCCGTGTTTGTACATGCTCGTTGTCGCGATACGACGCGCTATCATTTTCTTTGTCGCTAAAGATGCGCCGACATCTGTCTCGAAGATTCAGATCACTTGCGTATGTTTCCACAATGTTCCAGGGTGTACTAGTAGCAGTTTGCGACGTTATCTAAATTGAGCGTTGACGAGTGTGACGGGCATTCTTTGTTCGACGATCGACAAGAACGTTTGTTGCTATCGCCGCCGCCGAGTTCCTTAGTTCTTTTGCGGGCGCAAGTCAGCCCAATAAAGAGTTAATTTCAGTACCTTCAAGCCTGTGTCTTCTTTTGGTGTCAACGGCCTTGTCACCACTACGTGACATCTGGTGGAGGTGCTGCCTTTGATCCTTCAAGCGAAGACCCCAGCCTTGTTCCTGTTACCGTGGAGGAACAGCCAACAGGCCACCGAACCAGTCGCCGGTTTCAAGGGCTCCAACCTGAACACGGTCTGCTGCCGGACCCCATTCGATCTCGGAAGGCATCGACGCTGACAATAGCCCAGCCTACAGCACCGGTTGTTTTCGTTCAACCCCGTGAGACCCCTGAAGCTTCCATGGATGACCGGACGAAGATGTAGAAGACTGGATGGACCTTTTCGACCATGTGGCAGAATGCAGCGGCTGGAACGACGCCGCGAAACCCAGGCAAATCTACTTTGTTCTTCAAGGACATGCCCGAGTTTGGTTCGAAAATCATGAGGCAGCTATGAAGAATTGGGAGATTTTCAAGGAAGCGTTTTTGACTGCCTTTTCAAGCGTTGTCCGGGAGGAAAGAGCCCAGGCCCTCCTTCAGTCAAGACTTCAACTTCCTAACGAGCTTGTCCTGGCGTACGTTGAGGAGAGGAAGCGCCTCTTTCGCCGCGCCGACCCTCATATGACCGAAGGTGAGAGAGTCAAATTTTTAATGCGAGGCGTTAAAGAATCGCTTTTTGCAAGTCTTGTCCGAAATCCGCCAAAAACCGTGGCGGAATTCGAAACGGAAGCATCTGCCATCGAGAAGACGTTGGACACCCAGATGCGCCACTACGAGCGACCACTTCAGCCGGACTACTCAAGCCACTACCCCAGCGCATCTGTAAGCGGAGAGAACCTTCGGGACCTCATCCGGGAGATCGTGCGAGAGGAGCTCCGCCGATTGATGCCATCATCGCAACAACCCCAGGTGGCGACGCTCGCGGACGTCGTCCGTGAAGAAGTCCAGCAGGCGCTGGGCGTTCCTCAAGCGACGGCTGCGACTGTTCCAGCCCAAGAGGCAACAGCGATGAACTACGCTGCTGCATTACGTCGCCCGGCGCCCCGACGTGATGACTTTCCGAGCCCTCGCCGCTACTATCCTGTTCCTGAAAACCGCCCCTTGGCCCCCGCCCGCCAAGCCTACCAACGACCCCCAAGCGCCAGGAAGTGCGACGCCTGGAGGACAGTAAACAACCGGCCATTATGCTTCCACTGCGGTAAGGCCGACCACATTCTGCGCCACTACCCGTACAGACAAATCGGTCTCCGCGGATTTGCAGTCGACGCTCCACAACCACGCCCAGGTGAACGACCGCAAGAAATAGACAACTATCTGCGTAGCGGTGAGATTGCGCCACCAAACCATCGGTTCAGGTCTCGATCGCCGTACAGGGCCCGCTTTGCGTCGCCAGGCCGTAACTACGATGAAAGTGTGCGCGGAAGGTCTCCAAGGCCGCGCAGGGGAAACTAAATAGAGCACCCTTTGGAGGTGAGGTTGCTCAACGGCGAAAAGATGAAGCTCCTCCGCAGCCGAAGACCACTAACGACGACACAGCCAGTTCACCGCCGCTCCACACGACGACATCGACAACACGACCAGAGTGCAAGCCGACACCGCCGCCCGGCGATGTAACAACGGTATGCCCCTGCCATGACCTGAAGACACGACGGAGCCGAGATCGAACACCAAGGCCCACGTGCAATGTGAGGACGCGAACACGTGACCTTGAAGTTGATGTCGACGGTCGCAGAGTCACTGCCCTAGTAGACACCGGAGCTGACTATTCAGTCATCAGTGGACCGTTAGCCTCCCGTCTCAGGATCGTTACAACCGCTTGGGATAGCCCGCTGATTCGCACCGCAGGAGGCAACCTGATTACTCCATCGGGACGATGTACTGCAAGAATAACCCTAAATGGGAGTATTTACCCCACCAGCTTTATGGTCTTGCAGCAGTGCTCCCGCGACGTGA
>JAJIZL010031990.1:106024-129464 GCA_023969395.1 Amblyomma maculatum
GAAGGAGTGGAGTCCAGTTGCGCTTATGTATTCGAGAAGGTTGGCAGATAGCGATTGTCCATTGTCCATTTCTCATAATCACTATCGCGATTCCACCGCAGGCCCACCTTCATGATTATCCGTTGCCTAATGTGAGTCGTTGATGGACACGTCCACAAGTGACGCACATCGTAGACGTCAGGTGGAGTGTCACAGTGAGGGCACCTGTCAGTCACTGGTACATCTTTTTCCCGCTATCGATGTCGAACAGATGGGGTCAGAGCCGCCCCTGCCCGGATCCGGCGCACTCTCACCTCCTCCTGCCGAGTAAGACTACGGGGGAGAGGGTGCGAACACGGAGGAATGAGAGCGCGTGTTCGCTGGCGCAGAGCTTGCGAATCGGAAACGTGGGACGGGAACGGATCTGGGGGAAGAGGGGAAGGTGGTGGGTCGCCTGATGTGTTTATATGCGTCATAGCATCCGCTTGATTATTATGTGGATCGCGAGCATGGCCGCGAATCCAGTGTACGCGCATAGAACATGGGTACTTTGAACAGAGCAAATGTATGGACTGTGTTATTTGGAATGTACGTCGAACGGCCTTAAGCTGTTTAAGGGCAGTGAGAGAGTCTGTGTAAAGATGAACTGCATTGAATGTAGGAACTGGTGAAAGGGAATGTATGGCATTGTAAATTGCTTGAAGTTCCAGTGCCAGAGGGGTGCACGTATCCGCGGTATATGTCACGTGAGTGTTGAGATGCGGATGAGAGGGACTATACACAGAAGAAACTCCTCGCTCTGCAGTATGTGATGCATCGGTATATAATATGCACCCTTCAGGCGGATGCGCGGATGATACCGACGGGGAAGCAGTGGGGCGATTGTCCGTGAGCTGGCAGTACGACCATGGAGGTAGTGTCTTTAAATGATGTAGTTGTAAAGACTGTTTGCGAGCTCTGTTTGCCATCCGCTGATCAACGAGTTCAGTGAGCGTATTTAGCTGGGCATACTCCTGAAGTACTGGCATGGGTGTTAGGCGGGGAAGATGTGTTATTGCACGCATAGCCTCACGATTGATGGCCTCAAGGGAGTCCCACTGTCTGCGGGTGAGACGTTGAAACTGCCTGGTAGATTATACGCGGCTGGAGGACAGAGCGAAGAAGCTGGCGGGCCGTGTGAGCACGCGCGCCGCCAGTGCGCATAGCTATGCGACGAATGAGACCTAGAGTAGCGTGAGCGGTCTTACGGATGGCTGTCAGCCACGGGGAGCCAGTCCCAGAGGAATGAAGAAGAAGACCAACAATGCGAACGGTTTGTACCTGAGGAATTGGGATATTATCTATCATAAAATTTATAGTGGCCGCTTTCCGTAAGCCAGCTTTATTTCCAATGCGAATGAAACAGGATTTTGTATGCGAAAGAGTTAGGCGCAAAGGAGGGAGGCGAAATGTCAATACATCCAGCGCATGCTGGAGGGCCGCCTGATGGACAGACGTATCTGGGTGACAGCACTATAAGGTTATATCATCGGCATACGCAAGCACGCGTATAGAAGGGATGACCTCTAGGGCTCGAACAAGTGGAATGAAGGCCACATTAAATAATGTAAGGGCGAGAACGGAGCCCTGGGGCACTCCTCTGTTTGAGGGGAAGAGACCAAAGGGCTTTACATGGACACGCACACTGAATGTTCTATTCGTTAGAAAGGCGTGAATGGCGAGGAGAAACCTGTGAGGAAGACCAAGAGTTTGTAGGGAGGCAAGAATGGCTGAGTGAAGGATGTTATCATATGCCTTTGTTATATCTGTAGCGATCACAGTTCAAACAAGATGACAGTGCGGAGAGTGGTGACGCACGTCAGCAGCCAAAGCAGCAAGACCGTCCTCCGTTCCTATTTGCGGGCGGAAGCAAATTTGGGATTCTGGATAACAATCATGGGATTCCAACCACCACAATAAGCGAGTGGCGAGAATGTTTTCGTAAAGCTTGCAGATTGTTGACGTCAGGGAAATTGGACGAAGGGCCGAGAGGGATACTGGAGGTTGACCTGACTTCGGTATTGGAACAACAATAAAATGCTTCCACTCGTCCGGCATGACACCAGAATGCCACACGTCATTGAATGTATCAAGCAGGATCTGCAAAGCAGTCCCTTCCAAGTTGCGGAATAAGGAGTTAGGTATGCCGTCGTGCCCGAGAGCACAGTTAGATTTTAGGCGTTCAATGGAGGCCAGCAGCTCTGCCATGGTTAGGTCAGAAGTAATCGCATCGGGGGATTTGGTAACCGGGAAGCAAGGTGGAGAAGTTGGGGTGGAATCATAGTGGGGAAAAAACTATCTGGCCGCCTGTTTTGCAAATGTGTCCTCATCTACATTCATCGCAAGGTGAATGCTCTCTGTGTAATCAGAAACTTGAGAAGAGCGCTCCATGGCGTGAAACACTCTCCAAAGTTGTCGATTACTCTGCTTGGAGGACAGGCGCTCACACCATGAAGCCCAACGTTGCCTTCCTAGACGCTTTTCATACCGCCTCGCACGCGCGGTAGCCCGGTTAAGAGCGGGGATAGCCGATGGGCCATCGAGGTTACGAGCAGCATAATGATCTGCCTGGCGACGCAGAGCCCAAAGATTCAGGAAGTGGATGTCCGGGTTTGGCTCGTCTTCATTTACAGTGGTGGTAATCATTTGGGATGTAAGAACAGCAGAGAGAGTAGACAATGCTGATGATGGGGTAAAATCAGATAAGCGATTGTCTGCGCGTACAAAGTCCCATGATGTTATTCGTACGCTACGGCGTATTTTACGTATCCGCGGAGGAGTGAGAGAGATCAAGATAGGACTGTGATCACTACCCCAGGTATCTGGTTCAACAGCCCAACCAGGGCTACCAAAGCCTAACCACCAAGTCAAATCAGGTGAATAAGGCCCACCTCGTGGACGGGTAGATGTATGCGGGTGGTTTAAAAGATGAAAAGAATTATCTGAAAAGCTTCCCCGGATGTGTGCACCCCTGGGAGAATCCGATGGGTAACCCCACGAGGTATGTGCGCCGTTGAAGTCTCCACCGACTAGAATAGAGATACCCGAGTAGGTAGAACGCGGAAAACGAACCCATCCAAGATTAGGAGATGCGGAACCAGGACGACCATAAGAGGAAACTAGTATAAGTGGCGTGCGTACAGGCTTAACTAGGAGTGCTACCACCTCTTGGCGTGTGTTACACCACCGTGAAAGGTCGATCGGTGTGCGGGGAACTGAAGTGTGAGTATAAATTGCAGATTTACCTGGGCTGAGGGAAGAGGTGATACAACGGGGATCAGGAATGGAAGGTGAATGGTAAGCGCAGAATCCTGAAAGGCGAGGAGTGAGTTATGCTCTTGAAGTAAGAAGGCTCACGCCTTTAGCTTTTTGTCGCGAAGACGGATGTTCACTTCAGAGGCCTTATTCGTAAAGCCTCGACAATTCCACTGCACCACCAGAGACAGTGCATTATCCATTGCGAGGCCGAAGAGCTTCTACGATGAGGGAGGTCACCTGCTTCATAAAGGCTAATATTTCATCCACTGTTGGGGTATTCGGGGTTAACGTCTTGTCTGCACGTGATTGTGGTTTGATGCTTATTGGAGGTGATTCACCTGAAATCTTATCACGAGGTATTATACTTCTTCCAGAGGGGTGAGAGCGACGCTGTTCCCGGAGCTGTGTAAGTTCGTCTAGACGTTGGCGAACCTTTGCAATGGCATTGTCTAAAACAGCGTCTTCATCTTCGGCATCCACATGTGATTGGTGCACTGGCCGTTATCGTGTACCATTTGATCCACGCGGGTAAGTCGCTTGTGCGTATGAACCATGCTGAGAAGACGTATGATGAGCAGGTGGGTCAAGTGAAGGAAGTGCAGGGAAGTCGGTTTCATCACATGTAGGAGCAGCGAAGCGATTACTTGTAGGAATATCTGCTTTTGCAGGCGGCTTGCGCGACGGCCTCGTTCGCTTCTCCTTTGGACAAGCGGGGGAGCGCATGTCATGGTCCGCCGATTTGCATAGGGCACAAAGCGCTATTGGTTCATTCATGTCGGCCACAGCTGCCGGATTAGGGCAGGTATTTTGCATGTGCCCTTCCTTATGGCAGTGATAACAAAATATACGACGAGGTCGGAAGGGCTGTGGTTTGATAATCGCACCATAATAGGTTGGGTACTCAGGCAAAGTCAACGGGCCTTGTAGGGTGAGTAGGTATGAACCCCGGCGCCCCAGAGGCCGTGCTTGCAACACTGCGTGAGTTGAACAGCGAATGTTTGCTCGCACCTCCTCAGAAGGAATTCTGCTGTCAACATGGTAAACGACGCAGCGGAGGGTTTCAGGGCCAGAGGCAAAATATATTTGCACTGGGACATGCTCATTCGCATCCAGGGGAATTTGAGTAACTGCACACATTTTCTGGGCGTCCACCAGGGATGGCAAGTTCATCGTAATGGTGTTCGATGGGCGATGGACGACAAATCCACAGTAGTTAGTAGAACCTAGAACTTGGTCAATTGTGGCTTGGACACACCGGGGAGGGATAGTCGTTATATCAACGCGCAATGTATGCTTGATGGTGACGCGGAACGAGTTAGCAGCAAGTGGAAGCGAGGCTCGACTCACTGGCGGCATCTGTGGTGGTGTCAGGGGCTGACACGCTGTAGTTGGCCTTGGAAGGGAAGACTGAATAGGTGCGACGGGCACAGTTCCTTGAGGGAAGGTTACAGGCACAGAGGTGGCGGAGCAATTCATGGGACAAGCCGAAGTCGTTCCATCCGAAGACGAAGCAGACTGGGGGCATGTAGGCGTTGATGAATGCGTGGACGTGGATGCTGCGCCAGGTTGTAACACAGCGGAAATCCGCACAGCTGTCGTCGGCGGAGCAGAATCCATGCAGGCGTGTAGCCCAGCCTCGCTCGGCAATGCCGAGCTAAGCCTAGCCTGCTCCTGAGGGATCCGGTTGGACTCTTACGATCGGGTAAGCCCAGCTCTTACGAACGGGTAAGCCTCTGCGACGTTGTACGACGACACGTAGCTCCACAACGTCATATTCCATCTTACCGGTGTTCCTAACTTGTGCTACCGGAACCACAAGGGGTGCATCCGAACTTTGGTCACCTTCAAAACAAGTTTCTAATAAGAAGTGTTTGGCCGCCCGGAAGTCAGGAAACTCCGCTCTAATAGCTCTTGCGTGAATGGTCGAACAGATGAGCGAAAGCTTTAATGGCTGCATAGCAGATGTCGGCTTATGCAAGTGGGTAACCCAATATGTAGGAAGCTGACATGATAAAGCACATCTTGAAAGGCATACACGATAACGCTTTTTAGATGTTAGCCGCTGACGTGCGCACCGTTGGTGAGGTCTTCATGCTCTGCCAGAGCTTCGAGGAGCTGTGGAAGCAAAGGGGGCTGACTCGACAGTACCCAACGCAAGTGGAATAGCTTGCCGGACTGACTTCTGCAACCGACAACTCATCCTTGCTGCAACAGATAAAAGATGTCGTTCGTGAAGAGATGGCGGGACATTGCCTCGCCGCTGTGGAGCGGTGCTAAGACGCCCGACTAGAGCGCCGGAGTACCCAAATCCGATCCCGACCGCCAGCGGCTACGTTTGATATAGGCTAAATGGAGAGGCGTCCGTGTGCTGTGCGGTTGCTGTTGTTGTGGCCAAGAAAGAAGGAAAAGAAAATGCATGAGCCTGCTACTGGCTCTGTAGCTGAGCCACCTACGCTGCCTCGTGCGGACAGAAGAGAAAATAGAGAAGAAAGGAAAAGAACAGGGAGAGAAAGATATGCGCCGCAGCCATCGTCCACCACCGAAGCGGAGGCGGGTGCAATGACGGCCTACCACAGATAAACATTCGGTTGCAGGCTAGCCCCTGCCGCAAACGGCCGGGACCTACTTGTCCCAGATCCATCAGGGCCAGAGCCGGAACTGGTACTCCCCTGATGGAGCTGGGACAGGTCGGTCAGCACCGCTTGCGACGGAGGCTAGCCTGCCACATAATGTTTATCTGTTGTAGGCCGTCATTGCACCCGCCACCGTTTCGGTGGTGGACGACGGCTGTTGTTGCGGCGCGCGTCTGTCTCTCTCTCTTCACTTTCTTTCTTCTCTATTTTCTCTTCTGCCTGTGTGAGGCAGCGGAGGTGGCTCAGCTACAGAGCCAGTAGCAGGCCCATGCTACAGTCACTGCACCCATGCATTTTCTTTTCCTTCTTCGTACAGCCACAACAACAACCACCGTTCACTGCTGTGCGATGGCAGTGCACGTTAAAATGGTTAAAATTACTCTGTAGCCCTCCACTACGACTCCTATTTCTCTCTTTCCACTTTTACTCCTGCCTTCCTCTCTTCCCTTAAAGTGTGGCTCCACAGACCAAGCGTGACATACGCCGCGCCTTTCTTTTCCTTTGAGCCAAGTTTTAGTATTTCTTTTTTGAAGAGGTGGCGCGCCAGCTTTCAATTGTCCCCAGCCCCAAGAACAGCCGTCGTATTTGGCGCCTGCTCTCCGCCGAACTATTTGAGAAGAGCTGGATCAGGCAGTCCTGTCCCCCATCCGCCATCGCCTGTCGCCGCTCTGCTGACCTATGCCGACGTCCCACGACTCGTTACCGCTCCCAAGAGTTACGCCGACGTCGCCGCCAAATTTATCACCGTTCCGCCGACTTACACCAAAATCATCGCAAGACCTCGACTGCCTGTCTACCCTGCGGTGTCAGTGCCTTTACAACTGCCGGCATCATCACATTGTCGCGAACCATTCAAGCATTTATTTACTCTTTTCCGACAGCCGCAAATAAGCGGTCATATCATTGTGACACGTACTACATCATACGAACAAGGACGAGAAAGATGCAGACAACATGAGACAACACGAAAGATGTACACATACTAGCGCTCATGTTTTCTACATCTTTCTCGTCCTTATTCGTATGCACGAGTATGTGTCTGTAATGCACCAGCCTGCCCAACAGTTATCGTCGGGAATCGAGCACGCGAATTGATTCTGTTTTCTTTGTTTCTTCATGCTCGTAGTCGTCACGCTTTATCACTTCCTTTGTCGCGCAAGATGCGTCGAGGTGTATCTCGAAGATTCCAATCGTCGACGTACCGCAAGATTTTGAGAATGGGCAGATTTTCTACCTTTTTGCGTATATCTCCGTCATGCATGGCCAGAACAAGGTCGCTTACGATTGGAGCG
This sequence comes from Amblyomma maculatum, assembly GCA_023969395.1. NCBI lineage: Eukaryota > Metazoa > Arthropoda > Arachnida > Ixodida > Ixodidae > Amblyomma > Amblyomma maculatum. The sequence goes on from JAJIZL010031990.1 coordinate 113,226, forward strand.
ATGCAGGATTCTATACATATGCCCTGCTTCTGGATAAAAAGAGAGCCATTGCACTCAGCATAAGTGGGCCTCATATACATGGATAATAAATCTAAAAAGCCACTAACAGAAAAGACGCAGACGTTCTGGAAGGCGACAACTCGGTACCTATCAATACACTCACTTATGCAACGGAACATACTGTCATGCGGTATTGAGTGATATGTCTTTCTCGTCCACTGAGAAGCCTATAAAGGCCCTATGGTTATGTTCTTGCAGAAAATGTATGATGGCGTTTGAATCTTTCACTAAAATCATGCCTTCTATTGCCGGGACACTGTGTTCGCCTTGTAGGGAGTTTACAACTAATTTTCGCTATGTGTTGTTCTGTGACACGCTACGCGGAGAGGCCACTTGAGCTTGTGTGTTTTTGCAGATAGCAGAAATATATCCCTCAGCATATTTTTTTACTTTTCCACCGAAAACAATTTCGTCCCCACGCCCCTTCGCTCTTCGCGTCCTCTCCTTGCATCGGTTTCGAATGCACCTGATACGTCTTACATACTCTTCGATGTTAACCTGTTTGATCGACATGTTAGGGCTCTGATCGACCTCTACTTGCATCGGCTTCGAATACACCTGATACGTCTTACACACTCTTCCACGTGAACCTGCTTGATCGACATGTTAGGGCCCTGATCGACCTCCCCTTGCATCGCGTCCTCTCCTTGCATCGGCTTCGAATACACCTGATACATCTTACATACTCTTCGATGTTAACCTGTTTGATCGACATGTCAGGGCCCTGATCGACCTCTCCTTGCATCGGCTTCGAATACACCTGATACATCTCACATACTCTTCGACGTGAACCTGCTTGATCGACATGTTAGGGCCCTGATCGACCTCTCCTTGCATCGGCTTCGAATACACGTGATACGTCTTATATACTCTTCGACGTTAACCTGCTTGATCGACATGTTATGATCCTGGTATTACCCATCACGATGCGTATCCGCTGCCCCGCCTCAATGAAGCGCTTAACCGTCTGAAGGGAACCCGCAATAATTCCAACCTAGATCTCTTCTCTGGACAGTGCCTCTTCATCCCGACGACGCGGTAAAGACGGCGTTCGTGAATCTGACTGCCTTTCGATCTCTCCAATTGTCCAGCCACCTTCCAGCATCGCATGGATTCCGTTTTGGGCAATATAAGTTAAATATGGCGCTGGTCTACTTAGATGACGTCATTGTTTACGTCGATACATTTGAAGAGCATGAGAGACGTCTCAAACTTGTCCTTATATCTGCTGGGTTTCGTTTGAAGCCAAAAAAGGTTTCTTCGATTTTGCGCAAATTACGTAATTGGGTCACGTCGTGCCCCTGAAAAGCTGTGGGCGCTCATGGCTTACGACGCCTCAACCTCTCCCAAAGAACTCAAAGGTTTTCTCGGGTTCGCTTCCTATTTCCGTCGATTCACCCCGAGGAGGAGGAGGAAGAACATTTATTTCCGCCGAATATGGCGCGGCAGCCACCTCCGGGTCCGCACGCAGGCGTCCGGGGAGGCAGTCTGTCGCACCGCGGCCGGAGGACATCCGGCCCCGTCTAGGAGAAGAGGTCTTCAGCCTCGGCCGCCAGGCGGACGGCGAATCGCTGAGTTTTTTTTCATCGGCGCTTCTTAGCATGGTCTCCCATTCATCGCTAGCTTTAATCGCGTTGCGCCCTGGGGCACAAACGCATCTCCATATTATGTGATCTAATGTTGCCACGTGGCCGCAAAATTTACAAATTTCGGTTTCTGCCCCGTCCCTCTTCCGCCCTCTGGGGCCCGTCGAACTCCTACACAGGGGCGGACAGAAATTTCGAGCTTGGAGTCTTCTCCAGTCGCATGATTCCTTTTTACTCAGGGATCTATCCGGTGGCGGATATATCTTCCGGTCTTTCTTCAGGTTTTCGGTTACATCCCTAAACGTACCAATACATTCTTTGCTTTTAGATGTTGTGGAGGCGTTCGAAGCATCCTGAGGTAGCGAGGAGCGGGCAAGCATGTGGGCGGCCTCGTTGCCGGCGAGACCGGCGTGTGCTGGGGTCCAGATTATGGTCACGCTTTCGGCGAGAGACGACTCGTTCAGAATTTTAACGCGGTAGCGTTAAGGAGCTCGTGTCGCAGAAAAGCCGGTATCGTCGGCGGCGTTGGCCGTGAGCGATAAATCCCGGCATGCACTTCATAAATAAAAAACAACTTCCAAGATGGGCTGGGTGGGAATCGAACCAGGGTCTCCGGAGTGTGAGACGGAGACGCTACCACTCAGCCACGAGTTTTTTTTTTTCTTTATTGCCGGGCTCCGACAACTAACTCAGTACATCACGATACACTATATACAAACACAAGCAAGACGTGGAACAAAAAGGAAACGCTGTCAGTTTTTTACTGACATTGTCACTTAAAATTCCTTTAGCCCTGCCAAGGCTTCCAGCCTTGGCAGCCACTGCGGCACACACTCAAGTGTCTTCTGCACCTCAACGAAGCGGGAAATGCTCTCCCGAAAATACAACCGTGCAGGCCTCGCATCAGGATCACAATAGAAGCCGGCCATGCAGGAGCGCCATACAGAGTGGAGGCCAGCCAACATCACGAGATCGAAAGGAAAACCATCTTCGTTATCTATCGCCAAATATCTGATCCCGTGTGGATCTAGAGGGAAATCGTTTTTCACTGTTCTCTGCAGAACATCCCAGAAAAACACTCCTTCCCAGCAGTGAAGAAAAACATCATCTATAGTTTCGGGTAGCTTGAAGATTAGACAGTTAGTTCCCCATGGTAAGAAAAAACCTCGTTGTTCAAGGAATGTTTTGACTGGAAGTGTTTCAGTATGAAGTTTTAAAAAAAAGGACTTCATGCCTGGTGTCACTTCCATTTTCTTCACCCGTTTTAACACATTCTGGCCCGGCCCTCCACTGTGCATGGCTCTGTACATCGGTACAGGAAGTCTGCTGTCGCACACATCTTTGTACAGTGTTTTCCTTTTCACCGCAGACAGATAATCGTTAGAAAATCGTACTGTCAAGAAACATACGCTCATCACCACCTCCATGCAAAAGCCCTTAATTGACCCTGGCATTTCATTCGTGCCGACCACAAAGTTTGGCAGCGCCCGTCTTAATCTCATTTGGCACACCGTTCGTAAGAAGGAGTCTTTTGTGTCCCGGAAAAACAGAAACCTGTTAATAAGCTGTCGCACAAAGAGGTGCGCCAGACCAAGACCACCGTCCTCCACCTTTCTGAACAAATTTGTTCGGCTGCACCTTTCCCACTGCGATGCCCAAATAAAGGTGGCAAACACTCTGTGCAGCTTTTGCACATTTAGCCTCGAGCAATGCAAAGCCTGCATTAGATACCATAATTTGCTTATAAAAAAAAAAGATTACACACAGTTGCCTTGGCAAAACACGAGAGAGGAACCCCCTTCCATCTGTCTGTTTTCTCACGTATTTGATGCGCCTGGCTTCTCCAGAGGTCATCATTGCTTTCGTAGAATTGCAGAGGGACACCCAGGTACTTCACCGGGGTCTTCACCCACCTTACGCCTGCAAACGTGTCTGGGGTTGACGCCCATTGTCCATGCCAAAATCCCAGGCATTTGTCCCAATTGATCAAACTCCCTGTGATGTCTCGAAAACATTTTACGTCTTCGACCACTGCTATAATACTTTCTTTCTCAATACAACACACTGCGACGTCATCGGCATATGCTAAGAGCTTCACTTCGGCAGCTTGGAGTCGAAAAGCGTGAACAGAATCATTTTTAATAATAGTCAAGCATAGTGATTCGATGTACAGACAAAATAAAAGTGGGCTGAGGGGGCAGCCTTGGCGTACCGCACGCTGCATGGCAATGGGGGCCCCCAGTGACTTGTTTACAATAAGCCGCGTTGAGCACCTCCTGTACGCCATGGCCACACCCTCTCTGATAACCGAACCGACATTAATATGGTCAAGAATGGCGAACAGGATAACATGTGATACACAGTCAAACGCTTTCTCTAGGTCGAGCTGCAAAACCGCGACGCCAGATTGCATGACATCACAGCACTCAAGCACGCACCGCATCTTGTGTATGTTGCTTACTATAGACCTTCCCTTGATTCCACATGTCTGGGGCACCCTACTATGTCCTTAATCACTGTCTGGAGCCTAGTTGCTAAGACTTTCATTAATATTTTATAGTCAACATTAGTTAAAGAGATGGGCCTGTAACTCGTTACAAGGCGAAGTCTTTCTGTATCGTCAGTTTTTGGTATGAGAACAGTATGTGACGTACTATATGACGGTGGTAATTCTTTCAGTTGGTATGCCTCATTGAATACAGCTGTAAGCACTGCAGACAACCTATCTTTGAAAAACTTGTAGAACGCGGCAATCAAGCCATCGGGCCCAGGCGACTTTCCGTCGTTCAAGTTTTCAATTGCTCGGCACACTTCTCTTTCGGTTATTGGCCGCTCCAAAACATCTTTTACCTCGTCGGCCAGTCGCGGCATCTGACCCAGAAAAATCTTTTTGAAACCGTCTAAGTCAACTTCATGAAACGCGAATAACGCCTGATAATGCTCACAGAACTCTCGCCCAATGCCGTCGTTATCTGACACCACAACGCCGTTCCGCTCTATCTCGCATACGTGGTTTCGTTGGCCGTTCGTTTTTTCCAAACCTAAAGCCCGCTTCGTGGGTACTTCGCCCGCTTTTAGTGCATTTGTTCTAGCTCGCACCAGCGCGCCCCGATAACGCTCTTCTTCGATAAGCTGTAATTGCTGTTTTATAATCCTCACGTCATCCTTGAAAACACTTGGCGTTTTGCATTCCTCTGTTATTAACATCTTTAGTGTTTTCTGCAGTTCGTTTTCCTTAATGTTTTCGTGAAATCGAATCGAACTGGCCCTATCAGTCGCTGTGATTTTGATTTGCTCTTTGCAGTTCCCACTGTTGTCCCACCCTGCAGTAATCGTTCATATTTATTCTGTTTGTTTCTTCTGTCACTTTTGCTACAAAATATTCGTCGTCGAGAAGCTTAACGTTCATTTTCCACATATCCCAAGCAAACTTCCTAACTTGTTTCTTTGTTCCTATTACGCACTTAACCAGACAGTGGTCAGTAAAACACAGCGGTAGCACGGTGTGTGTGCGGCATTTTGGAATCAGGTCGAGTGCTACATAAACCCGGTCTAGGCGTGCGTGGCTTGTCCCCTGGAAATGAGTGTACTTCACTGCCTGTCCACTGTCTAGGACTTCGGCCACGTCGACTAATTCGGCTGCGGTAACAATATCGGCTAATAAATCTGTGCTCTTATCTCGGAAAGCCGTGCCGCTGGTTTTGTCTGTAGAATTCAGTACACAGTTATAGTCCCCCAAAATAATGAGGCATTTTTCAAGGTCCACATATTGCTGAATCATAACGAAAAAATTTTATCTCTCATCCACTGCATTTGGTGCGTATATGCAAATAACCCGATATTCCCTTTGGCAATAACTAAAATCACAAATAACGAATCTTCCAGAGGACCCTGATGTGATGCGCTGCACAGTAAGACCCGGTAACTTTTTGACAAATAGTACGCATCCTGCTGACAACCCAACAGCGTGGCTAACCGCAGCGTAGTACCTTGAGGTAAAACGCAGCACCATGCTCCCAGTCTCCTCTTCTCCCTCGACTTTTGTCTCCTGAACAGCTAGTACGTCAATGTCATAATCTGTTATCAGCCGATACAATTGACTTTGTTTTCGTTTACTCGCTAGTCCTCTGACATTCAACGTGGCTACACTTAGAGACGGTTCAAGTGCCATTGTTGCTCTAATTATGAGGTAGGCCCAGGAGCATGGTGCTTACCTTTAACGTCTAGCAAGCCGCTAGACGCCTCCGGAGCCGCCCGGCTGGCCGGTCTCGCTTTTCGGCGGGGGTGGTTTGTCGACAGGTTTTCTTTCCGCTGCGAAGTTAGGTCGCGGCTTGAAGGACGACCGCCGTCCCTGCACCGCTTTCACAGGCGGCTCGTCAACACTGCTTGCATTCGGCATGTCGTCGAGATCGCCGGCTGCGTCGTGGGGCCGTTTAGTTGCAGTTCCGGAACCCACTGAACTTACATTGTCATTGCCTGGGAGCTCCTGACCCTTCACTACTGCTGGCTGCTGCGCTTGACTGGATCCATCTTCGTTGATGTCGGACTCTGCCGATGATGGGTTTTCCACCATTTCACTTGCCCTGTCCGTGCTTTTATCCTGGACTCCTTCGCTAAGGACAGGCATTTCTGCTCCCGAAGAAGTCGCTATCTCACCAGTCCCCTCCGCAGCGTCCTCCGCCTCAGCCTCGTCCATGAGGTGCTCGGTGTCATCACTCGCCGCCGTTCTCGTTGCCGCGGCACCTTGCACTCTCTTCTCACGTGGCCCGAGCCATGGCATCGCAGGCACTGCATTGGGCGACCAGGTGCGACAACTAGTGCCAGTTCACCAGCGACCCGTAACTGGTGCGGCAAGTCTTCTATTTTCATGCATTTCTTCAGCTTCAAAAGCACTGACCTTGTTGTGGAGCCCTTGTCGCTCACACCCTGCACTCGCCAGCGCTCTCGTCTGACATCTATTACAGTCCCAAATGCCGCAAGTGCGAACCGGACGTCCTCGTCCGCCACTCCATGCAATAGCCAGTGAAGCTTCAGCTTCACCTGCTGTTCCTGCGGGTCGATGATGACACAGCGTCGCCTCTTCACCATTAGCTCCTTCACGCCAAGCAGCCGTTTTGTAGCCTCGGCCCCATTAAGGGTGACTGCCCAAACGTGGTTAACCTGGTAAGCACCCAGGGCCACCACATCCGGCAGTAAGCCTGTAGGCAAGAGCGCATCTCGCAAATCTTCAACCCTGTAGGGCCTTGCTCGCACGTCGCCGTGCAAAAACACGGTGTTCTGAACGATGCGTCCGGTTGGCAGCTGAGGCAGAATAAGCTGATAATCGCTATCTTCGCTATCTGAGATCCTGTTTCCGCGGCCGCTAAAAGCCGCAATCGCCGCTCCGTCGGAGCACATGATTCCGCGTCCGTACACGGCGGTGGCCGGAAGTAGAATGACTCAGCCACGAGTTCGATGCTTGAAAGCGGTACAAAAGCGCTTCTAGTGCATGCGGTGTTGCCTTAGAAACGTGCCGTAGAACGTTATACTGCGGTGTATATCGGTAATTATGAGCATGTTACTTACAGAAGTCGCAGTTACACGAGTAGCGAAGTACGTTTCCGCTACATTTCCGCTACATTTCTTCTGCGCTCTGCGCACATGCAGGGCCATCTTGCGGCAAACACAGAAGAATCCCTCCTCGCAATGTGCGGCGCTGCCCCGACACGTGGCGCGCCACTCGCCCTTGACGTTTCGACGTGCACCCTCACGGGTTGTAGAATCAAGCGTCTTTCCTTTCTTTAGATCACTATCTTCGCTCACCCGCTTCTCCCCTTCGGGCCGCGCGGGTACCGGTGCGAGGATGCCCCAATACCCTTGCGTTTAATAAGCTTTCTCGACGAGGTGCAATAACGCTATCGCGTTCCACTCTTGAAGGCGAAGCTCAAGCGTCTTCCAAATTTTTTGCAGCACGATTGCTGACTCTACCCTTGCTGAAATTCCTAACCGCCGCTTTGCTATCACTAATGATGTGTTTCACGCCTGGTCATGCAATGGCAATGGTTATTGCAATCTCCTCGGCCTCTACCGGCTTTAGGTCTCGGTCTTTCGATTCCTATGGCGCTCCCGGTGTCTAATAGGGCGACCAAGGTTACGTCGCCTTCTTTCCCGATCGCTGCATCGGTTTAGGCTACCGATCCCGGCGGAAGTTGGTCTAATTTTTTAGCGAGGTGCTTAGCCGTGCTTGTCCTCCTCCCCTCGTCGTGTACGGGGTGCATGTTCTTCGGTATGGGCGAGACGTATAGATGCTTTCTGATTTCTCAATCTATGCTTTCTCTGACACTTTCGCCTTCCCCGGGCGCTAGTAGGTTTACCCAGTCGAGGATTTGTCTACCCGCCGCCGTTCCTGCGGTCGCTCTCTCTGGGACACCCTGACCGCCGCAGCTAGCTCTTTCCACTCATTATGCAACACCATTTTCTCTAGAATGTCGTTAGAAGTAGTTATAGGGAATCCTAGAGCGCACTTCATGCATCTCTTAATTATAGTGTTTAATTCGCGTTCTTCGGTCTTGTTGATATTTAGGAAGGAGTCGCGTAGCAGATTCTGCTCGTGACAAAAGCTGGTACGAATCTGAGTCTACTAGCATCCGTGAGACCACTCATTCTGTTGGACGTCTTCCTAAATACTCTGATTACGAGCTCTGCCTGATCTTTTAATTTCTTAATCAGGCTTTTGTTACTACCCCTGCGGTTGATAATCATACCTAATATTCTAATTTCGTCTACTTTCTGGACTTCGTTCCCGTTGACTTTAATTTTGATATCTGGAGTTATCTTCCCACTACTGCTGGTCATTACCAGGAACTCCGAATTTTCTGGCGAACAGCATAGACCTACGTCCTCTGCATGTTTGCTGATTATATCTGCTGCCTCTTGGAGCCTGGATATGATGTACGATTCGTTCCCTTCGCACATCCAGACGGTCACATCGTCCGCGTAGATGCTTAGTTTTAAGTCGTCGAGATGGCCAAGCTTACGGAGGAGCTTCCTCATTACGATGTTAAAAAGGAAAGGTGAGAGCACAGCCCCCTGCGGAGTGCCTCTGTTACCGAGCGGGAACTCCTCCAAATTTAGGCCCTGAAAGCTGATGATCGCCGTCCTGTCTCGCAGGAATGATCTAATGTAGTTGTAGGTTCTTTCGCCTACTCTTAGCTCAGCGAGCCCGTCGAGAATGGCGTCGTGGCTGACGTTGTCGAAAGCTTTCTTAAGATCTAAGCCTAGAATAGCTTTCGTATTTTTTTCCTGAAGTCTCTGACTACATTGCTATGTAGCCTGAGCATGGTATCTTGCGTACAGAGGCCGGGCCTGAATCCGACCAATTCAGCTGGCCACGCATCATTCTCTTCGGTGTATTTGGTTAACCTCCTCTGAATGACTTTCTCAAGTAGTTTGCCTACGCAGGATGTTAGTGATATAGGGCGGAGATTCTCCAAGCCCGGTGGTTTTCCCTGCTTGTGGATAAGAGTGATTTTAGCCCTCCTCCACTCTTGGGGTACTTGACCACTCTCCCACACCTGATTTAAATATCTGGTTAGGGCATTGATCGATTCGTCGTCCCGATTTGCGAGCATCTTGTTATTAACGAGGTCCGGCCCGGGGGCCGAGCGTCTTTTTAGGCCGTGCAGCTCCGCTCTGACTTCTGCCACTGTTATGGACGCGTCAAGCTCGCTGTTCGCCGGTCCCTTGTAATCTTTGTAATGCGGTGTGGCGGGGGGAGCTACGTTCGTGGACTTGAGCTTGTCAATGAGCTGTTTGTCTGTACCCTTAAAGTTATACCTCGCCTTGACCTGTTCTATGTTGGCGGCCGTTTTGGACTTACTGCGGTCTATCAAGAACCTGAGCAGTTGCCAGGTCTTGGCCCCATTCATGGTGCCCTCCATCTCGTCGCATTTGTTATCCCAACGTTGCGACTCGAGTTTCCGGGCGTATTTTTCTATTTCGACATTGTGTCTGGCTATCTCTCTCCTGAGATTTCGGTTCCACTTTTGCTTTTGAGTTTCTTCGTTAGCTCTTCTTTCTTTTTGCACATGCCGAATAGCCTGCTATCCCTCGCCTCAGGCAGAGCTTCGCCTTTAATTTCTTCTGTGGCCTCGTTTACATGAGTAATTAATTGGGCGGCCCAATTTTGAATGCACTCTATATTTCTTATTTCTTCTCGTTCTCTGATCTGTCTGAATTTATCCCAATCCACTTGGATTTCCGTCCGATACACAGCGGGCTTAACGCTCACTTTCCTGCTCAGTACTACCTCTAGCACGTAGTGGTCGCTACCTAGATCCTGATGCTTGTTCGTCCACTTGATCTTTGATAAGCGCAGTGTATATTTCACCGCCCTACTCAAGAAAAGTGCTCCTTGGAATTGTACACCAACTCAACAGCACGCTTTTCAGGACATCAAGAGGGCCATTTGCTCATTACGACGAATCGGCCCCACCTATTTTACATACGGACGCGAGCCAAGAGGGTCTAGGGGCAGTTCTCCTACAAGACAAGTCTGGGGACGAGAGTTTTCTCGCTTACGCCAGCCGACACTTTTGTATGTTGAATGACGCCTCCACTCTTCGTAACTAAGTTGTCTAGCCGTTGTCTGGGCCGTCGAGAAGTTCCGGTCCTACCTTTACGGGTGCCCCTTCACTATTGTAACAAACGATAGCTCTTTGACTTGGCTCCAGTCCACCAAACACCTGAATGCGAAGATTTCCCGTTATTTCCTGCAACCTCAGGAGTACGATTTCACCATCGTGCATCGCCGTGGCGCTGCTCATCAAAGCGCTGGCATACTTTCTTGCCATCCTAGCTCCATAATGGCCTTGACCGACTTGCGGACTGCACAAGACTAGGAATCAGCCATCGCTGCCATAAAATGGTCTCTCAGTTCCAGTGACGCGCAAAGCAACCGAAAGCTGCGCCGGGTATACAGGATGGAGGATGGACTCTTATTCCATGTGAAGCGGTTCCGGGGCCGAACTCCTGTCTGGTTTCCGGTGCTTCCTAAAGCATTACGAACGCAGGTGTTGCGCGGCTTACACGACGCTCCCATGGCAGGCCACCTTGGCCGAAGGAAGAGCTACGTTCGCGTCTCGAAGCAATTTTGGTGGCCTAATATATACCGCAACGTCAAGCTTCACGTGGCATCGTGCCAGAAGTGCCAGTACAGGAAGCGGTCTATGAAGGCGCCCAAAGAAATCCTACAACTTTCTCTGCCTCTCCCCAGTTAGCCTTTAGAATTGGTTGGATTGGACAATTTGGGCCCATTTCTGAAGACGCGCGCTGGAAGCAGATACGCCCTCGTTTCAATCGACCATTTTTCCAAGTAAGTGGAGGCATTGCCCGTCCCAGATACATCGTCTACCAATGCCGTCTTTGTGGAACGTAATCTTGCTTTCCGCCATGAAGCACCTCGCCGTCTCGCCGCCGGCCATGCTGCGAAGCTTTTTCCCAGATATCGTGGATCATACCGAGTCATTCCTCTTCTTGGCACTGTGACATACCGTCTGGAAGACCTGCCTGAGCATCGCCCACGCGATGTGCACATTTTTTCAAGCATGTTTCCGACATGAAGTTATATGTTGCCAGCGCGTGCAGTGATTCCGGTTTACTGGTTGGTGCCGCGCACGACACGTCACAACGACCTCAAAAGGCACTGGTTTGGCAAGGGCCTGACAAAGCTGTTCCCGCAGCTGTTTCCCACGTGACCCCACTTAGTGCGGTGGCGTAGTGTGCATCGAATGGTCTCTCCTTCCTTGTACTAGAATTTTTCTCGGAGATTCCCGATTAGTCTGGTGAGTGTGTTCGGAAGCCTATGTTTCCGCGTATGTGTGTGTGTGTGTGGTCGAAGACACTTCAGCCTGTTTAGCGCACAAGCGCATTAGCGATGTGAAGTCGTAGCACGTTAGAGTCAACGAAGAGTTGGCTCCAGCTGAATGTGGGCTGAATACCGTTCAAGACGAGCCTAATGGGCAGCGAGAAGACGTAGCGGACGCAATGCGACAAGCGGCACTTCTCTGCCGAGATGCGGAGTTGAGGCAAGAGAGCTGCTTGGGTTGAAGAAGGAACTAAGCGATGAGAGAAGCAAAGCGCGAATACTGGTGAAAACGATGCACGCGCTGCAGGGCCGACTGGCGGCCTCATTGTCGAGCTGGTCACAAAACACAAAGCCTCAGAACGATTCGCGGACGAAGCGACCGTCCACATGTGCCCGTCTGCAGAACCTGGAGAAGCGTCTGTGCTCGAGTATCGCTGTGCAGAGCTCATAGCGGAACTGCAAAAAGCGAGGGAAGCTAAAAAGTCGACACAACTCTTGTTAGTGGCTCAACTCGAGGAGAGCCTCGCGAAGGCAGCTGATGTTCTGCTCAAATTTGGGGAAGGAAATTTCCTGGCAGAATTACGTATCATCGATAAACAGCTCAATATGCAGAAGACTAAGGTAATGTTCAACAGCCTCGGGAAGGAACAGCAGTTTACATTAGGTAGCGAAATACTGGAAGTAGTAGGCGAATATCTCTACTTAGGGCAGGTAGTAACCGCAGATTCGGACCACGAAAAGGAAATAACAAGAAGAATGCGATTGGGATGGAGCGCATTTGGCAAGCACTCGCAGATTATGACTAGCAGCTTACCGGTATCGCTCAAGAGGAAAGTATACAACAGTTGCATCTTGCCTGTACTCACCTATGGGGCTGAAACGTGGAGGCTAACCAAGAGAGTTCTACTTAAGTTGAGGAAAACCCAGAGGGCTATGGAACGAAAAATGGTAGGGGTAACATTAAGAGATAGAAAGCGTGCAGAGTGGGTCAGAGAAATAACTCGTTACCGACATTCTAGTAGAAATTAAGAAGAAATGGACATGGGCAGGACATGTAGTGCGAAGAGAGAATAACCGATGGTCGCTGAGGGTAACAAACTGGATTCCAAGGGAAGGAAAGCGTAGAAGGGGGCGGCAGAAAGTTAGGTGGGCGGATGAGATTAAGAAGTTCGCAGGGGTCAAGTGGATACAGCTAGCACACAACCGGGTTAAGTGGAGAAATATGGGAGAGGCCTTCGCCCTGCAGTGGGTATAATCAGGCTGATGATGATGATGATGATGATGATGATGATGATGATGATGATTGTAGTAGCTGCGCGCCTACTTGTCTTGCGCGCCACGCCCCTCAGTGATAACGGCTATATATGCCGCCGCGCCGCGTGCTGCTGCACACTTCGCCCTGGCTTATCACGGACAGCGCCCAGCTCTGCTGGCGCTCGCCAGTAACTTGTTTCCGGGAATAAAGAAATTCCCACCGCGTGCTTCACGGCTGCTGTCTTCGTTTTTCTGCCTGCACGGAAAAACACCACATAATGGCGACGAGAATCAACGCATCGACTGCAGGACCCTGGAGCTAAGCCCTGGTGCCGATACTGCAAGATGGCCTCCCAGCTCGGACTAATGGAACCTTTTGACGACTCGACGAGTGACTGGACGTCATACGACGAACGCCTCGCATCGTACTTGAAGGCGAACAAGGTTCCGGACGACTTTCAAGTCGACGTATTCGTGAGTCTCATCGGTCCCAAAACTTACCAGCTCTTAAAGTCTTTGACTGCTCCTGATAAGCCTACTTCGAAGTCACTAACAGAGTTGAGGGAAATTTTGAGCAAGCATCTGTCACCGAAGCCATCCGTTATTGCTGAGAGAGCGAAGTTTTATCGCGCCGTGAAGCGTGAAACGCAAACGATAGCCAAGTTTGTGGAAGATATACGCAGGCTGGCTCAAACTTGCGAATTTGGCTCTTTTCTGGACGATGCGCTTCGCGACAAATTTGTCTGTGGCTTGCGGCGAATTGACATTCAGAGGCAGCTGTTTGTTGAGGACAAGCACCTAACATTTCAGAAGGCAATTGACCGTGCTTTGGCCGCCGAGGCAGCAATGAGCAATGCAGCGACAGCACATGACTTATCGGATAGCGCTGAAAACGTTCACCGAATGCAGGGTGGGAAACAGAAGCCTAAATACGCTAGCAAAAGTGGCAAATCCCAGCCGTGTTATCGTTGTGGTTCTTTCAAGCATGATGCACAAGCATGCCCGCACGTACGAGCTACTTGCTTCGAATGCAACCGACAAGGGCACATACGAAGAATGTGCAAAGCTAGAAAGGAACAGAAGACACAGAAGCAGTGCATGCGCACGCTTGAGTGCAAGGCTCAGCTCGACCTAACTAAGCTAAATAGTGTCGATGTGTCCAGAACGTCACCCATAATGGTTGGAGTGAATGTAGAAGGAACTACCATACGAATGGAGCTTGACACAGGAGCAGCAGTATCGGTTATGTCGCACCATCAGGCTAAACAGTGCTTTTCCGGTATCCGTTTGCAACGTACAACAATGCAACTGAAAACATACACAGGGGAAACTGTGAAACCTGTTGGCGTAATGGATGTGCTCGTCCGCCACAACAACCAAGAGGCACGTCTGCCGCTGTACATTCTTCCGCAAAGCGGGACACCGCTCTTAGGTCGCAACTGGCTACAGCATATCAGACTAGACTGGAGTGGAATTCAAGGTCTTTGTAAGGTGTCCGCTACACCAGGCAGTCCGCCGGCAGCATTGGAAGCGCTCCTACGGAGAAACGCAGACTTGTTCAGTGACGAGCTAGGAACCATACAGGGAGAAAAGGCAAGTCTCCAATTCAAAGATGACCAAAGACCACGTTTTCTGAAAGCACGAAGTGTACCTTTCGCTCTTGTGGAACGGGTAGAGGCAGAGCTAGAAAAGCTCGAAAGGTTGAGAATCATTTCTCGCGTCGCCAGTAGCAGGTACGCTACACCAATTGTTCCTGTGATAAAGCGTGACGGATCAATTAGAATTTGTGGCGATTACAAGCTCACTCTGAATCCGATTCTAGACGTCGAGACATACCCGCTTCCTAAGTTGGATGAGCTTTTGGCAGCATTAGCCGGAGGTCAGAAATTCTCGAAAATTGATCTTAATCGGGCTTATCAACAAGTCGAGATGGACGAGGAGTCAAAAGCCTACCTAACCTTGAACACGCACAAGGGCCTGTATGTTGTTAACCGGTTGCCTTTTGGCATCGCCTCAGCACCAGCGATCTTTCAGAAAATCATGGACAATATATTGAAAGGACTTGAAGGCGTTACTTGCTACATCGACGACATAATGGTCACCGAAAGACGGAAGAGGAGCATCTAAGAAATTTAGAGGCAGTATTGAAAAGATTGTCTGAGAGAGGCATCAAAATAAAGAAGGAAAAATGCGAATTTTTCAAAGACAAGCTGCAGTACTTGGGACATGTCATTAGCGCGCACGGAATTCAGCCGGCTACTGACAAGCTAGAAGCTATAGCACAGGCTCCGCGTCCTACAGACAAGCAGCAATTGCGTTCGCTGCTGGGCTTGATCAACTACTATGGGAAGTTTGTTCCTAACCTGTCAAGAGTTGTTTTGCCCCTCAACAGGTTGCTACGCCTCAATGTTCCCTGGTCCTGGAATGACGAGTGCGAAGAAGCCTTCTCGAACATCAAGGAGCTGCTGTCCCAGCCACCAGTTCTCACTCACTACGACCCCGGTGCGCCCCTGCAGTTGTCGTGTGATGCATCGGCATACGGTATAGGAGCTGTCATCTCTCATGTGCAGCCAAACGGTCAGTGTCATCCTGTGGCGTACGCATCTCGCACCTTATCTGCAGCAGAAGTCAATTACAGTCAGCTGGAAAAAGAGGCACTAGCTTTAGTTTTTGGCGTGAAACGCTTCCACTACTACCTCTTTGGTCGTTCTTTTGTTTTAGTTACGGACCACAAGCCCTTGCAGACAATTTTTGGTCCCAAAACGGGCATACCAACTATCGCCGCAGCACGACTGCAACGGTGGGCTTTAGTTTTGTCAGCTTACAACTTCACTCTGAAGTATAAGCCGTCGTGTCAAAACGCCGACGCAGACTGCTTATCTCGACTGCCTCTGCAACGTGAAAGCGAAGAATGCTCGGATGATCAATTTTATCTCCTACGCTTGCAGTCCTTGCCAATCAACTATCGTGACGTTGCACGCGAAACTTCCAGAGATCCGATCCTTAGACGCGTCATGCAGCACGTAATGAACGGGTGGCCTGAGCGCGTTGACAGTGAAGAAATGAAACGTTTTTTTCACAGACGCTGTGAACTTTCGTCACAGCTAGGATGTCTCGTTCTTGGTATGCGTGTCGTTATTCCTGCTAAACACCAGCCTCAGATGCTCGATGAATTTCATCAGGGACACCCTGGAATCGTGAAAATGAAAGAGCTAGCACGCAGTTACGTCTGGTGGCCAGGAATTGACCGCGACATTGAGACTAAAGTCCGTTCGTGCAATCCTTGTTTAACGCAAAGCGCAATGCCTTGTCCTGCCCCTTTGCACCCATGGGCATGGCCAACCAAACCATGGCAGCGCCTGCACATCGATTTTGCAGGACCTTTCAAAGGAACCATGTTCTTGGTGGTTGTTGACGCTCACTCCAAGTGGCCGGAGGTGTGCCAGATGCGACACATCTGCGGAAAGCACAGTCAATCGACTCCACGAACTCTTC
>JAJIZL010031990.1:129864-141058 GCA_023969395.1 Amblyomma maculatum
CGGCTCGCTCATGGCTCAGAAAGAACTGGCAGATAATTTCGCAGTGGAGAACGGCAGCGGCAATTTCGGCTCGGGCGGTGCACATATACATTTCCGCCGCCACCGATCTGGCTCTCTGATTGCCACCGCACAGTGGTTGCATTGGAGGAGGAGCGAAGAAAGAAATTAAGTTTGAGCCGGCGCTTTGACAACCGGAGACTCGCAGGAAGTCAACCCAAGCTGCGGAGTTGGTTTCAGGGACAACGCCGCCGATGCCGACGCAAACAATGTGATATCCTCGCTTCCGCAGCGCCAACAACCAGGTCTAGCTGTGGGAAGGTGGTCACGTATTCGTCGACGTGCCGGGGCCTACGTGAAATAACCGGCGCGTCGGCAACTGAATAGCACCCTATCCGCCACACAGGAACAGGGGTGGGGACCCTCCGCTCCTCTTTCTGCATGGCGGGGACAGTGTTCTATGCAGTCACGTTATCTTGACTCTCTAGCGACGTCAGCGGCATCCAGCGGTATCAATCGGTCGCTGCTAGCGCTAGGGGGATGAAAGGGGGCGGAGCTGGTTACGAGGCCGACGCCGACGCGAAACACAGGAACGGACGCCAAAGAGCCGCGCTCTAAAAAGTGAGCTGCTTCGTTGCCTGGGTGTCCGTGTAAGCGGGCACTCATATTAATTGAATAGGGTGTTCGGGTGTGGAGAGGGAGGCGAGGGACCGGAAGGTTGAGCTAGAGATCCGGCCGTGAGCGAAGTTCCGTACGGCGGATTTAGAGTCGCTAAAGATGGCTGTGGGCGCCCCTGTACTCTGATATCTCAGTGCTCTTAAAAATCCCCAGGTGGTCAAATTCACTCCGCAGCCTTCGGCTACGTAACCTCTTTCTCTCTCTCTCTACTTTCACTTCCACATTCCTTCCTTTGTTTCCAGGGCCCCGCCGGGGTGGTACAGTGGTAAGACGCCCGACTACTGTCCGGAATACCCGGGTTCGAACCCGACCACGGCGGCTGCGTTTCGATGGAGGCGAAACGAAGATGCATCCGTGTGCTGTGCGATGTCAGCGCACGTTAAAGATCCCCAGGTGGTCGAAATTACTCCGTAGCCCTCCACTATGGCTCCCCTTCTCTCTTTCCACTTTCACTCCCTCCTTCCTCCCTTTCCCTTCCTGCGCCTTTCCCTTCCTGTGAACCAACCAACCTTTGTTTCCAGGGAAAAGTGTGGCAAATACTGTACCTTTCTTTCCTGTAAACTGTTATGTATGCGCACAACTGCAACTCTGCTTCTCTTCCTGTAGCGCCATCTCTACGTGGCCGCCTCAATCCTAACAAGGCTCCAGACAGCGCCACGTACGTAACCGCGACCCAAGTTCAAATCCTGATTAAACCTTAGTTCCTTTTCTGTTCGCAACTGGGCTGGTCTGTGTCGTCAGTCTCTCCGACATTAACCAACATAACATGGTGTCAGAATAACCTAGAACCCCGTAAATATGGCCAGTGTGTTTCTGCAACCACCTCCTCACTTCGAGCCCGGCGACAACCCGCACCAGGCATGGGAAGACTGGAAAGACGCCTACAACATCTACGAACTCGCATGGGAGTACGCCAGCAAGCCTCCCGCTACTCGAAAGGCACTACTCCTCAATGTTCTCGGGCCCCGCGGCCGCCGCGTCGCCCAGACATTCCCACCTCAACCTCCGAGCGCCGACGGCGCGCAGACGCCGGATCAAGTTACGTACCTCCTCGAGCAGTTCGACGCTCTGTACAAGCCATACAAAAACGTAATACAGGCTTCGGTTGTCTTCAACAGCATGCAACAAAAAGCAAACCAACCGTTCGACGACTTTGTAACTGACCTCCGGAGGCAAGCAGAAAAATGCGACTTTGGAGGAAAAGAAGAGAGGCTCATAGGGGACCGCATCGTTGTCGGAATTAGAGACGCAGCATTGAGGGAGCGACTTTTCCGTGAACAGTACCTCACGCTTGACAAAATAATTACAACGTGCAAAGCAGCAGAGATTTCTAAGAAGCACGTAAAAGACTTGCAAGAGCCCAAGCTTGAAGTGCAAGCCATAAACAATCAGAAAAGATGAAACTCGTCAAAACAACCAGCTTCGAGGGCCCCGCATTCGATGCCGCAGCAGAAGCAGCAACGCAAATGCTCGCGCTGTGTAACAATGCACAAGCCGCGCGCCTGCCCCGCTTACGGTCACAACTGTTGCGCCTGCGGCAAATTCGGGCATTTTTCGGGCATGTGAAACAACGCCAACGAGGCAGCAACTCAAGTGAGCGAATCGGGCTCCTTGAAGGTCCTCAGCAGCAGGATCAGCAACAAGAATTCTTCCTGGAGAGCCTCGATCTCCTCAACATAAACAGTGCCTCAGAATGGTTCGAAACAGTCTGCGTGAATGGTCACAGCATCGGGTTCAAGTTGGACACCGGCTCCGACGTGAACATCATGCCCATGCATCAAATCAGAAACTGGCGTATGCAACCAGACATGAAGCCGACGCATGCACGAGTGACGACGTACAGCGGGCAGGAACTTCCTATATATGCTGAATGCCAACTGAAATGCTCAGCGGGCGAAAACTCCTGCATCTTGAATTTCCTCGTCGTCAAACAGCCGCTAAAGCCAATCGTAGGCGCCGACGCATGCAAGGCATTGCAGCTCATCAAAAGAGTACAGCCGCAGCGTACAACTGTAGCTGCGTGCACAGCAACCCAGACCATAAGGAGCGTGCTCGACGACTTTTCTGATGTATTTGAAGGCATTGGGAAATTGCCTGGGGTGTGCTCTATACAACTGAAAGAAGGAGTGATTCCTACGGTGTCAGCTCCACGCCGAGTACCCTGCGCAATAGAGCACAAAGTGAAGGCCGAACTGCAGCGGATGGAAGAGAACGGCATCATAATGAAGGTTACAGAGCCTTCCGAGTGGGTTGACCCAGGTGTCATTATTGACAAAAAAGATGGCAACGTAAGGCTGTGTTTGGACCCTCGCAACCTTAACGCAGCTGTGAAAAGACAGCACTATCAGGTTTCAGTCCCTGAATAGTTATTCGCAACACTGAATGGTGCTAAGATTTTCTCTGTTCTCGATGCTAAAAGTGCATTCTACCAGCTGGTCCTAGACGAGCCAAGCTCGCGCTTGTGCACTTTCACGACGCCCTGGGGACGCTATCGTTTCCTTCGGGTTCCATTTGGCCTTGCAACAGCTCCTGAACTTTTCCAACAAGCCATAGACAGGGTGTTTGAGCAGCAACCAATTGTCAAGCCCTATTTTGACGACATCCTTTTGGCATCAAGAAACCTTGAAGAACATGCGGGCGACCTGAGACAGGTGCTGACCATCGCCAGAGACAACCACCTGAAACTTAAGAAGGAAAAGCTCCAGCTGGCTTTGACGTCCATTACATACCTTGGACACCAACTATCATCCCATGGGATTGCTCCAGACCCAGCAAAGGTGACAGCCATCGAGTCTATGCCACTGCCAACAAACAAGAAAGAACTGCAGAGATTTCTTGGAATGGTTACCTACTTGACGAAATTCATTGCCAACTTTTCGGAACTCACAAGCCCTCTTCGTGAACTACTGAAGACGCATGTTCACTGGCACTGGACGCAACAACATACCGACATCGTCAAGCTCGTGAAGTCAAGATTGATTATGGCACCCGTTCTTCGCTATTTTGATCCATCAAAGCCCATGACAATTTCTACGGACGCCAGCTCCTATGGAATGGGATCAGTCTTACTGCAAGAAGGCAGACCCGTGGCCTACGCTTCAGCAGCTCTCACAGCCACCCAGCAGCAGTATGCGCAAATCGAGAAAGAACTGCTAGCCGTCGTGTTTGCGTGTGAAAGATTTCATTACTACACGTTCGTGCGAGAAGTGACCATACAGTCGGATCACAAACCTCTGATTGGCCTGCAGAATAAGGACCTGAACAAAATGTCACCCCGACTTCAAAGGCTACTACTGCGCCTCCAGCGGTACACCGTGCCTCTGACTTATGTTCTGGGAAAACAACTAGCAGTTGCAGATGCCTTATCAAGAGCTCCCGATGGGTCAACAAGAATGGAAACAGCAGATCACGATCCCGGACTTGATGTTTCAAGTTTGGTTCAAGCAACTCCTAGCAGACTTCGCGAGATCGCTGAGGAGACAGCACGAGATTGGACTCTTCAAACAGTAGCCAAATACATCAAAGAAGGATGGCCTCAAAAACTCGCACAGGTAGACAACAAAGTCAAACCATCCTACCATGTGAGAAGCGAGCTCTACACAACGGAATGCTTCGTGTGCTACGGTCAACGCTTGGTTATACCAGCCGCATGCCAGGCAATTGTGTTTCGCACGCTCCACCAAGCACACCGCGGAATCGTTGCGTGCAAGGGTTTGGCAAACCAGAGTGTGTATTGGCCAAATCTAAACCAGGACATCGAGACTTTGGTCAAGAGCTGTTACATATGTCAATCACATCAAATTGGCAATCCGCACCAGCCTCTATTGGACCGAGCCCTTCCTGATCGACCTTGGCAACAACTCGCCATGGACTTCTTCCATCTGCAGGGAAAGACATACCTGCTGATTGTCGATTATTTTTCCAAGTATGTAGAGGTTCGGTAGATGAGAACAACCACAGCAAGTTCGCTGATACAGGTACTGAAGGAAACATTTGCCAGGTTTGGCATTCCTGTGACAGTCATATCTGATCAGGGACCACCCTTCGACAGCGACGAGCTTAGAAAGTTCTTCCGTGAGTGGGACGTGACACACCAGCCGTCTTCTCCCTTGTACCCCCGTAGCAATGGTCAAGCGGAAAGAACAATACAGACCATCAAGGCTATGATGACTAAAGCAGTCGAGGAAGGCAACGACCTAGCAGTAGTGCTCCTCAACTACCGCTCCACATCAATACCAGGAGCAAAATCACCGGCTGAGCTCCTGATGGGTAGAAAGCTTCGCACATTCCTACCAACACTACCAAGTGCCTTGAAACCAAGCTTTCCAACTGAGGCTCACCAGAATCTTCTGCAAGAAAGGCAGAAACAACAACACAAGCATGCTGACCTGCACACAAGAAACCTTCCTCCGCAACCCGTATGGCTCCGAAATAGCCGCAACTGGACAAAAGCCACCGTGGTAAATGTGGGCCCAGAGCCTAGAAGGTACGCCGTGAAAACAGACAACGGAGGCATTTTTGTAAGAAATCGAATCCAACTGCGACCTCGAACGGCGGAACGTCCTACTGCCCAAACTTCGCCGAAAGACTACGAGGTAATCGACTCAAGCACTCCTCAACAGAACCCAGAATATCCGGTCCTTCATACCCAACCACTTCAAGTACCTTCTCGCCCACCTCATACTACTCGATCAGGAAGAAGGATCAAGCCTCCTGTACGTTATCCGAGCCCAATCAGTGACTTCAGATAACCAGGATATTCCGTGTGCAACCTTCTCAATTTTTGTTAAAGAAGGGCGTGTTATGTATGCGCACAACTGCAACTCTGCTTCTCAACATGTAGCGCCATCTCTACTTGGCCGCCTCAATCCTAACAAGGCTCCAGACAGCGCCACCTACGTAACCGCGACTAAAGTTCAAATCCTGAATAAACCTTAGTTCCTTTTCTGTTCGCAACTGGGCTGGTCTGTGTCGTCAGTCTCTCCGACATTAACCAACATAACATAAACCAATTAACGATTAGTTACGTGGTGTCAGTTTTGAAGAAAACCTCAAAGCGACTTGCCTGTAGAAGAAAATAAGTGCAGACCGCAGGCTTTTGCACAATTAAAAAAAAAATGCAGTGACTGTGAATGCTGCAGCGATAACCTCTTTAACACCCGCTCTTCAATCAGCCATTGTTTTCATAATAATAATAACTGGTTCAGAGGAAGGGAAAGGCGCAGTGTCTGTCACACTTGTTGCTGTGGGCACCTGACCCGCGCCGTAAGGGAAGGGTGGATATCCGTCGAAACGCAGGCGACGAGCCGCCGGCTACGTTGCGATGGAGGCGAAACGAAGAGGCCTCCGTGTGCTGTGAGATGTCAGCGCACGTAAAGATCCCCAGGTGGTCGAAATTACTCCGCAGCCCTGCACTACGGCTCCTATTTCTCTTTTCCCTTTCCCTCCCACCTTTCTCTCTTCCCTCGCGGCGCGGTTCAGGTGTCCACAGAAACAAGTGTGACAGATATTGCGCCTTTCTATTCCCTGTGCATCAATTAAATTTGAAATTATGTAAAAACCGCGGACTGAAGAGCGGAAGTTAGAGGCTATCGCTGTAGCACTCACAGTCACTAGGTTCAAGTCATGCTTAAACACCCGCAATGTTTTTTTAATTGTGAAAATGCCTAATGTCTGCATTTATTTTATGCGACAGGCAAGTCGCAATGAGATTTTCATCAAAACTGACCCCACATAACTCAAATAAGCTTTTGGGGAAAGGGAGGAGCCTTATAATTTTGAATGGATGCCACGTAATTGTGGAAACATACACCTGACCAGGTCAAGATCAGGTTTCTTATTTTTTCTTGTACATTGTAAATTGATTTATGGTTTACAAAAGAAGAATGGCGGAGCATATGTCAGAAGTGAGAGCAGGAAGATGAGTGTGTTGTTGTTGCGAGTGTAAAAAGAAGAAAAATAAAATTCACGGGCCTGCTACTGGTTATGTAGCTGAGCCACCTCCTTGCGTTGTGCGGACAGAAAAGAAAATATTCAGAATACTTTTGAAGCCCCAGGTAGTACAAAGTGGGCTATGAAGGGTGGGCCCCGGTGGGCCCGATGTAGGCAATGCAGGAGAGCCCCGGTGGGCTCAATGTGGGTGCTGCAAGAGGCGCCGACGTAGGCCCGAAGCGGGCTGTCGACAAAGCCCCAATGGGCCCCACTAGGGGCCGATGCAGGCAGCCCTTGAGGGGCTGACCACATTTTTCCGGCATTGTTAAAAGGGCACATCCCGCCAACTCCCAGCGATGGTCCTACTTTGGACCGATTTGGGTAGCCGCTTTGGAGAAACATTTTTTAAAATTTCAGTTAGCCCCTCAGATAATGACATAGGACCAATGCGGGTTCTATAGCGCTAGCCGGACTTGGGCTTGCCCACATTATTCTCATAGGGGTCCGACGCAGGAAATTGATGGAAAGCCCTAGTCCAAATGTTCCCAATCAATATTTATGCACATAATTAAGTAATTATTTTATACATGTCTGCACTTTCTAAACAGCCACAATATTAAATTTTACAATAATTCAGTACATCTTTTTCAGGCCATGGAGATGTGTGTTCTGAACAGTAATGTTGTGCTGGGAGTTGCAGGCTGCCCAAAGCAACCACAAAGGAGGCAACAGTTAGCAATCAGTTTGTTTTCGTATTTGTAGCGCAATTTGCTTGAGCGCGAGAACTAAAGCCGTGTAAATTTCTAATCGACTAAACATGGCAACAACTGTTATACAAATAATCTATAATAGTAATTTAGGGCAACAGCTAATGCAAATAAAGGTTGGAAACAATGATTACGCAATTGCACGCACGCCTTCTAGCCCCATTACGGCCGATGTGGGACCTACAGCGGTTTGGTGTGGGCAGCCCCAATTGGACTGAGTGTTGGTTTTGAACCTAAAACCCACTTGCTATTGAACGTGCCTTCGAATTCCTCACAAGGGACCGATTTTGGTACCATGCGGGCACGCCCACCTTCCAGCCCCATTACAGCCTATGTGGGACCTAAAGCGGTTTAGGTAAGGCTGCCTCATTTGGGCTTCACGAGGGCTTGCCCAAATTGAGCCCTTATTCATATTTCACCTGCCCTCAAGTAACCTACAAGGGGCCGATTGGGGCAGCATGTGGGTATGTCCGTTTTCTTGCCCCACTACGGCCGATGTTGGTCCCACAAAGATTTAATGGGGGCGGCCTCATTTCGGATCTATGAGGGTTTTCCCATAAAAAAAAACACATTTAGGTTGGATTGCCCTCAAGTATCCGGCAAGGGACCCTTGTGGTCTGGATGCAGGAATATGCTCTGCATTAGCCCAAGAAACGCTGCTATGGGACCCATGCGGGAGAAGCAGGGGCAAGCCCAAATGGGGCTTGCCCACTTTTGCCCCATCGGGGACCGATGCAGGTTTTATGATGGTTGCTCCAGCCCCACTTGCCTACATCGGACCTACTGGGCCCCCATATTCTGTGCTACCTTGGGCACTTCGCGAGACAGCTCGTTAGGGCTATTGGCCTATAATTGCATGGGGAGTTTGTCGACTTCCTAGATTTTAAACGTGGCACTATAATGGCTTTCTTTCAGGTCTCGCGAACTTTCTCGGATATCCAGATTTTATTAAAGAGTTTCGACA
Source organism: Amblyomma maculatum (assembly GCA_023969395.1). Classification (NCBI taxonomy): domain Eukaryota; kingdom Metazoa; phylum Arthropoda; class Arachnida; order Ixodida; family Ixodidae; genus Amblyomma; species Amblyomma maculatum. The sequence continues at coordinate 138,202 of JAJIZL010031990.1, forward strand.
ATGCTTCCACGAAGGTTTCAAATAAATGAGCTAACATTTTATAATGAATTTCATCGGTCCCTGGAGCAGTGTGTCTGCCATATAACAGTACTCGGCTTATTTCTTCAAGATTAATAAAGACATTCAAAGCTTCATTTGCACTACCAGACATTGGGAGTTTGTTTTTCAGCTATTGATTTGTGCTTTAAAAATAATGTGTATAGTGTGTGGAACTTGAAAATGCACAAAATGTTCTCCAATATGTCTGCTTAGTCCTCTATACTCGTTTATGTGCCAGGGGTTGTCAAATATGGAATTGCAAAGGCGGAGTGTTTCCCACCTAGTTTGTCAACTTGCTCCAACATCTTTTTGGATGTAGTGGAGCTGTTTATCATTGTGGTGTTTTTCCGTGCAGGCAGGAAAACGAAGACAGCAGCCGTGAAGCACGCGGTGGGAATTTCTTTATTCCCGGAAACAAGTTACTGGCGAGCGCCAGCAGAGCTGGGCGCTGTCCGTGATAAGCCAGGGCGAAGTGTGCAGCAGCACGCGGCGCGGCGGCATATATAGCCGTTATCACTGAGGGGCGTGGCGCGCAAGACAAGTAGGCGCGCAACTACTACACTCCCCCAGTCTTATTTGAATAGGGTGCATACAGTCAATAAAGAAAAATCACCACAGATTAGTTCAAGGCACATAGCGGTCTGGAGGGCGGCGCTGCCTTTCCGGATACCGCCGTTGTGTCGTGGATGGAGGACGGGACGATGTTGGCTGAACCGGCGTCGTCGCTGGACGTGGCTGCTCAGAGTTACCCTGCTCTTCAGGAGTGTAGCGAGAGTCCAAGCCTACGGCCTGAATGATGTGGTTCTGGTGGCGCTTCCAGATGAACACTCCTTGACCGGTTTCCACTTGAAGTCGGTACGAAACAGGTCCAGTTCTCTCTAACACGACAGCAGGCAACCACTTTTCACCCCGCCTAAAATTGCGCACTAAGACACTGTCACCAACAGAAAATGCACGTGTGCGCTGCTTGCGACGCAGTGTCTGCACAGACTGCCTTGTCGAAACAGTCTGCTGCAGCGAGGGCTTGACTGCGTCCAGCCGGGTGCGCAGTCGCCTGTTGAGCAGAAGAGTAGCCGGCGCCTCGCCCGTCGTCCGGTGTGGGGTGTTTCTGTAAGACAACAAAAACTCTCCCAATGTTGTGGTTAAACTTGCAGCAGTACTTTTCCGTAGTGCCGCTTTCAAAGTTTGGACAAATCGCTCAGCTTGTCCATTACTACTAGGATGGTAGGCTGATGTTCGTACATGCCGCGTGCCAATGCTCTTAAGATACTCTGAAAACACCGCTGAGGTAAATTGCGGCCCATTATCAGATACCAAGACTTCAGGGTAACCAAACCTGCAGAAGAGTTCGTGGAGTCGATTGACCGTGCTTTCTGCAGATGTGTCGCGCATCTGGCACACCTCCGGCCACTTGGAGTGAGCGTCAACAACCACCAAGAACATGGTTCCCTTGAAAGGTCCAGCAAAATCGATGTGCAGGCGCTGCCATGGTTTGGTTGGCCATGCCCATGGGTGCAAAGGGGCAGGACAAGGCATTGCGCTTTGCGTTAAACAAGCATTGCACGAACGGACTTTAGTCTCAATGTCGCGATCAATTCCTGGCCACCAGACGTAACTGCGTGCTAGCTCTTTCATTTTCACGATTCCAGGGTGTCCCTGATGCAATTCATCGAGCATCTGAGGCTGGTGTTTAGCAGGAATAACGACACGCATACCAAGAACGAGACATCCTAGCTGTGACGAAAGTTCACAGCGTCTGTGAAAAAACTGTTTCATGTCAACGCGCTCAGGCCACCCGTTCATTACGTGCTGCATGACGCGTCTAAGGATCGGATCTCTGGCCGTTTCGCGTGCAACGTCACGATAGTTGATTGGCAAGGACTGCAAGCGTAGGAGATAAAATTGATAATCCGAGCATTCTTCGCTTTCACTTTGCAGAGGCAGTCGAGATAAGCAGTCTGCGTCGGCGTTTTGACACGACGGCTTATACTTCAGAGTGAAGTTGTAAGCTGACAAAACTAAAGCCCAGCGTTGCAGTCGTGCTGCGGCGATAGTTGGTATGCCCGTTTTGGGACCAAAATTGTCTGCAAGGGCTTGTGGTCCGTAACTAAAACAAAAGAACGACCAAAGAGGTAGTAGTGGAAGCATTTCACGCCAAAAACTAAAGCTAATGCCTCTTTTTCTAGCTGACTATAATTGACTTCTGCTGCAGATAAGGTGCGAGATGCGTACGCCACAGGATGACACTGACCGTTTGGCTGCACATGAGAGATGACAGCTCCTATACCGTATGCCGATGCATCACACGACAGCTGCAGGGGCGCACCGGGGTCGTAGTGAGTGAGAACTGGTGGCTGGGACAGCAGCTCCTTGATGTTCGAGAAGGCTTCTTCGCACTCGTCATTCCAGGACCAGGGAACATTGAGGCGTAGCAACCTGTTGAGGGGTAAAACAACTCTTGACAGGTTAGGAACAAACTTCCCGTAGTAGTTGATCAAGCCCAGCAGCGAACGCAATTGCTGCTTGTCTGTAGGACGCGGAGCCTGTGCTATAGCTTCTAGCTTGTCAGTAGCCGGCTCAATTCCGTGCGCGCTAATGACATGTCCCAAGTACTGCAGCTTGTCTTTGAAAAATTCGCATTTTTCCTTCTTTATTTTGATGCCTCTCTCAGACAATCTTTTCAATACTGCCTCTAAATTTCTTAGATGCTCCTCTTCAGTCTTTCCGGTGACCATTATGTCGTCGATGTAGCAAGTAACGCCTTCAAGTCCTTTCAATATATTGTCCATGATTTTCTGAACGATCGCCGGTGCTGAGG
>JAJIZL010031991.1:0-10055 GCA_023969395.1 Amblyomma maculatum
TGGAGACGGCAACCGGTGACACAAGACGATCGTAGAGCGAAGCACAATATCGTCCGAACAAGACGGTCCGAGCTCTCAGTGCGCGCGCCAGCTCATCGGCGTCTTCATCGTCGTTAGCGTCGGCGATGTATCATCTTCTTCCTTAAAATTGCCCCGGTGGAAAGAGGGAGCCATCCTGGCGACTTAAGGCAAGGGTATGACAAGGTTATCGTAGTATGGCTTAAGTCGACTGACGTGAACAACTTCTCGCCCGCGGCGACGGTGGTCTGAAGAAGGCTTTGCCGGCTCCACGACGTAGTTAAGTGATGATCGGCCGGAACACAGAGCCAAACGAGGGTGTTGGTAGGAAAGTCAGCAGCGGGCTTGCCGTGATCTTTCTGATATCGGCGAAGATCTTGAACGTCTGACGTGAATGAGCGAGCCAGCTGATGACATTGCTCAGCATTACTTGCAACAGCAGAAATAGAAATGTACTCTGTACTGTCGGGGTGGTAAGGAAGTATGGTGTCCAGTAGACAGGAAGGCTAACGACCGTATAGGAGAAAGAATGGGGAAAATCCAGTCGTTGCCTGAGACGCTTGTTATAGGCATAGGTGATGTACGGAAGCACCAGATCCCAATTAGACGCGTCAGAAGAAACGTGCATGGCGAGCATGTCACTAAGAGTTCGGTTAAACCTTTCTGTGAGGTCGTTGGTTTGAGGATGGTAAGCTGTGGTGGTTCAATGTATTGATTGGCAAGCTTCCTACAGCTCGTTGACCACTTGAGATAGGAAGACGCGGCCGTGGTCGCTGAGAAGTTCACGAGGAGCCCCGTGACGTAGAACGAAGTGACGCAGGATGAAGGAGGCGACGTAACGAGCACTAGCCGTAGGCAGGGCTGCAGTCTCCGCGTAACAAGTAAGGTGATCCATGGCGACTATTATCCAGCGGTTGCCTGATGTCGAAGATGGAAGGGGGCCATAGAGGTCGATGCCGACACAATCAAATGGTCGCGCTGGACAAGGCAATGGCTTTAATGGGCCGGCTGAGGGGCGCGGAGACGACTTCCGCTGCTGACAAGCAGTACAGGAGCGAATATAGCGGCGAAGAAAGTTGTACATCCCCCGCCAGTAGTACCGCTGGAAAAGACGCTCGTATGTCTTCAACAGGCCAGCATGTGCGCTTTGCGGGTCGGCATGGTGATGGGCACAAATTTCTGTGCGAAGATGGCGAGGAATGATCAAGAGCCATTCGCGACCATCTGGGCGATAGCTTTTGCGATACAGCAGACCACTCCTGATCGTAAAATGGGAAGCTTGGCGACGAAGGGCTCGCGTGAGTGAAGACGTTGAGGACGCGGTGAGGACGTCTAGGAGCAAAGGTAGCCAGGTAGCCAGGGATCCCGGCGTTGTTCAAAACGCAGATCGTCGGAAGTGAGGGCTGCAACGGAGGGTTCGGATATCGAGTTCGAAGGTGCAGGAGAAGGCAGCGGCGAGCGCTACAAGGCGTCAGCGTTGGAGTGTTTGCGTCCCGATCTATATATCACGTCAAAGTTAGTCTTGAACGCGAAAGCCCAGCGGCCGAGGTGCCCAGAAGGGTCTTTCAGGGAAGCCAACCAGCAGATGACATGGTGGTCGGTGATGACGTTGAAGCAGCGGCCGTATAAGTAAGGGCGAAAATTTGTTAAGGCCCACACGATTGTAAGACAGTCGTTTTCTGTGACGGTGTAGTTAGATTCAGCTTTCGTTAGCGCACGGCTAACGTAAGCAACAACATATTCGGAAAAGCCTTTGTTTGCGTTGAGCGAGGACAGCACCGAGGCCGATGCCGCTGGCGTCTGTGTGCACCTATGTAGGAGCGGATGGGTCGTAATGGCGGAGAATGGGCAGTGAAGCTAGTAGACGTCGGAGCGAAGTGAAATAATCGTCGCAGAGTGGGGTCCGTGTAGACAAGTCTGCGGGACCATTCAGCAATTTTGTAAGCGGTGCCATGATGGTAGCGAAATTGTGGACAAAACGGCGAAAATATGAGCATAGGCCGACAAAGCTGCGCAGCTCTTTAACAGACGTCGGTTTCGGGAATTCAGTGACCGTACGTAGTTTGTCCGGATCGGGCAGGACGCCATCTTTGGACACAATATGACCCAGCATTGTCAGCTTGCGGGCGCCAAAACGACATTTCTTCAGGATAAGTTGGAGACCGGCGCCAGTGAGACAGCTCAGGATTTGGTGCAAGCGCACGAGGTGGGTCGGAAAATAGAGAGAGAAAACGACGATGTCATGCAAATAACAAAGACAAATGTTCCACTCTAGGCCGCGTAATATGTTGTTCATCAATCGCGCAAACATAGCAGGCGCGCTGCAAAGACCAAACGGCATCTTAGTGAACTCATATAGTCCATCAGGGGTAACAAAGGCGGTCTTGGGTCGGTCAGACTCAGCCATAGGGACTTGCCAATAGCCAGAACGCAGTTCCAGGGACGAAAAGAACTCGGCTCCTTGTAAACAATCGATGGCGTCGGCAATGATTGGTAGTGGATATACGTCTTTACGAGTAATTTTGTTAAGACGGCGGTAGTCAACGCCACATCTTATGGAGCCATCCTTTTTTTTTTTCACAAGTACCACGGGAGACGACCACGGACTACATAAAGGCTGAATTACACCACGTTGGTAGCATGTCGTCAACTTGGTGAGCAATAACACGGCGCTCCGTAGACGAAACACGGTAAGGGTGCTGGCGAAGAGGGGCATGACTGCCGGTGTCGATGCGGTGAACAGCCTCGGTCGCACGGCCCAAGGAAGTCGCCTGAGCATCAAACGAAGAACGGAACTGGTTGAGGAGAGCAAACAGTGGTAGAGGTCACTGCCCACAGTCGATTGAAAAAGGTCAAAACCTGGTATAGCGGAAGACTCAGTAATCGGTGTTAGGGAGGCTGCGTGGGCACTCTGTGGTAGATACCCATCAACCTCAAACGGCGAGACGAGGTCAGCAACTTCAATATGACCAAGGCATTCTCCATGAAGTAGCGGGACCACCGCGGCGGAGGCATTTGCAAGAACAATGTCAGCGGCACCGCAGTTAATATCAATGATAGCAAAGGGAAGAAGGAGGTGACAGCGGCGAGAGGCGTACATGGGAGAAGGCGCAAAAAGAACAGTCGCATCGAAAGAAAAGGGTACACACAAGGGAACAATCACAGCACAGTTGGGCGGAATGTCGGTGTCGTCGGCGACAACAAGAATGGCCAAGAACCGCATCACAGAGCTCAGAGAAGGCGACGTGGGCGCGGGCGCAGTCAATAAAAGCATTGTGGCGGGAAAGGAAATCCCAGCCAAGAATTAAGTCATGCGAGCATGACGCAAGCACTAAAAACTCGACGACGTATAAGACGTCCGCGATAACTACACGCGCTGTGAAAGCAGCAGACGGACGAACGGAATCGGCGCTGGCGGTACGAAGAGAAATCCAGAAGGCGATTCATAAAGTCCAGACTTTATGAAGTGAGCGGCAAAAACTTTCGCTAATGACTGACAGAGTGCCCCGGTATTGACGAGTGTACGGCACGAATACGGTCGACAAAATCTTCGAGAACGTTTGGCGGAGACAGACGAGGACTTGTGTTAGGCGAAATGTGCGCAGTTCGTGCCCCAGGAACTGCGGCTGCTAGTTTTCCGAGTCTTGTGTCACGCTGCGACGCCGCATTGGCGACAAGGACCGACGGCGAGGGGACGGCGAGCGGTGCAATAGAATGTTTTGGCGGCCCAGTGAGCTGTGCGGCTGCCCTGGAGATGTCCCCGAAGGTGGGAGCAAGGTGTCGTGCAGATAATTGCTGTCTGCCATATTGTGTGCAGGGGAAGAACGCTGAGTACGACGGCACAGGCGAGCGACGTGGCCTGGAATACCGCAAGCATAGCAGATAGGTCGGTTGTCATTCGTGCGCCAGGGATTGTAGGGAGGCGTCGTTGATAGGTACCGTGGAGCGACAGTCGGTGGCGCCATAGTCGGCATATACGCAAAAGAATGTGGAGGCGGAGGGCGGGCGGTAACTTCTGCATATATGGGAGACATTTGTACTGGTACAGGTAGAGGCGGCCCGACAACAGGGGGGGTTGTAACTTAATGGTGCAGCAAGAGGTATGGGCAGCAGTGGGACCTAGGGTCGACATGAGGGGCGACAGGCGCTGGCTGGCCAAAACTGGGAAGTGCATCGGCAACCTCCTACGTGACGGTGTGTCGGATCGCAGGGGCAAGTAGCTGGGCTGTAGGCGACGGGCGTGGATCAGACAAAAGCCCAAGCTGTCGGGAGACCTCATCTCGAACAAAATTTTTGATGTGAGCAAAAAGGTCGCTGCTCACAGCCAGGCCAGAGATGGACGCAGCAGGTGCGGGAGAGCGCCGAGTGCAGAGGCGTTGCTTGACATTTCCTCGAAACTCTGGCAAAGGTTGTATACTGAGGCCACTGTGGTTGGGCTCTTAATTTGCCCACAGCATGTGAAATGCATCGACATAAATGACCTTTATTATGTACTTTATCTTGGCAGCCTCATCCATAGACGGGTGGACACGCTTACATAAATCCGCGATGTCTTCAATGCAGCTCGTGAATGTTTCCCCTTCATGCTGAACTCGTACCCGCAAGGCTTCTTCTGCGCGTAGTTTCCGCACTGTGGATCCGTGAACGTCCGTGAACTTTGCCTTGAAGTTGGCCCAAGTTGGCATGTCAGCCTCATGATTTCGATACGAAAGGTTAGCAACGTCACTCAGGTAGAATATGACGTTGTTGATCTTCATGCGGTCATCCCACTTGTTATGACGACTCACTCGCTCGTACGATGCCAACCAATATTCAACGGCCTGGTCGCCCTGCCCGCTGAAAACTGCGGGATCGCTGCCGAATGGTACCGGAGCATGAGATGGACTGCGAAGAGGCTGCCACTGGCTGTTGGCCTACCTCGTTTGTCGCTATAGGTATCGTACGGTTCCGGAGCTGCACGGTGATCGTGTAAGGGTCGTACCTCGGCACGTTTCACCAAATGAAGAGGGGTTTATTGGGGTTTATTCGGAGGATTGGAGACGGCGACCGGTGACGCGAGACGATCGTAGAGCGAAGCACAATATCATCCGAACAAGACGGTCCGAGCTTCTTCTTTTTCTCCCTCGTTGTAATGGAACATACCCACAGTAGGGAATTGGCCAGAATTCGTTGTAGGTGAAATAATATTTTTGATAATGTCGATTAGACTGAATATAGATAACCTAATAATTAGGAGCTATTGTTGCTGAAATAATTTGAAATTTTGAGGCGATATAATAGAAAGCAATGAAAAAAAGGAATGAAATTGTAAATTACTAAAAATAACAATAATAAGAAAAAATACTATTCAGACAGATCAGCGCTAACACTCAAATCTTCCAGTAGCAATATTAAAATTATGAATTAAGTCACACACACCGGTTTTAGGGCATACCCTTTGACGGTTGCACCAAAGGAGAGGAGGACAGGAACTGTAAATGTCAATCCTAGGCGAGTAAGAGGTTTTTCTAGATAATTTCTTTTCTGAATAGCATACCTGTGGCAGGAGAGGATGTAATGTTCAATTGTTTCCACGTCATTACATGACGCACAAAGATTCGACGGCGTGAATCCAGAGCGACATACATAAAGATTGAGGGAAGGAATTCTACAACGCATGAGCGTCATGGAAACCTCCCATTGCCTCGAGGTACATCATCGGACATTTCAATGGAAATTTAAATCCGTAGTCGCAAGGAGTGGCTCATGGCTCAAGGAGTTTAACGTTTGAAACCGTTCAAAACGGGATACATTTAGCAAGATAATATTGGGTACAACATCGGCATTGAGACCTGAATTTGCTAAATATTCCACCATTGTATTAGAAGCGACGCCGCAGTGTCCCGGAACCCACTGAAAACGTACTTCCTGTAAATGTATCGGAAAGAAAAACATCAGGGTTTGTTTCAAAAGACGCATTTTCGGACTTTTTAAGGCTGCTAAGACTGACAGGCAGTCAAAGAGTATGATTACGTGAGTAGCATTACCAGGAACCTTTTGAAGGGCCAAACCAATTGCAAGCAATTCAGCAGTAAATATTGGTGTGTAATCGGGGATCCGTACAGAAAAACTCCAATCAGGCGCTTGGGAGTAAATCCCTATTGCTGCTTTTTCATTTCGTTGTGAGCCATCTGTGAAAATAGCTACGTGTCGTGGATACTGTAATAGACAATCTTCAAAGTGTCCCTTTATTACCGTGGTAGTCAAGTGTTTTGCATTAGATGGCAACGACTGGTCAAAGCACAGTGTGGAAGTAGCTTGAACATTGCCTACACGTCTTACTGACATAAGCGAAATTGCAATTTTGGACAGCAAGGATTGAGTAAATACAAATTGGGGTTGCTTATATTGCGCCCAATGATAATCTAGAAACTGAGATTAGTGTGTAATAAAAATGGGAGAAGACACTCCAGACAGAGATTCCGGTGCTCGTAAAAAGGTTTGCGCAGTGAGCAGCTCAAATCGAGAGTTCAAGTCACGTACACGGGCCTCTAAATAGACGACTGCATTTGAAACTGTTTTTGGCAACCCCAAACATAGTCGTAAAGCGCGCCTCTCCAGTAGCAACAAAGGTCGTAGTTTGTATTTAGGACTGCCCGAGAAAAGAACACAGCCGAACTCCAGAATTGGTCTCAAATACGTTTTATAGAGAAACAAAAGAGTATCTCTACGCATACCGAATTTCTTATAGCTAATTCGAATCAGGCGACCAAGGGCTCGCTCACCTTTCAGGCAATTACTTTTGATATGAGGCCGCCAGTCTAATTGGGAGTGGTATAATACAACCCAAGTACTTTAAGGTATCAACCCGTGGGATTTGTGAACCGCAATACGCAAGGAAGATATAAAGAGGGTGTGCCGGTGGGAAAACAAGTACTGAGGATCTCTTCACGTTGAGAATTAGTTTTACTTTTCCGAGCCAAACTTTAAGGGCATTCAAGTAGGCTTGCAATAGCTGATATAAGGAATGAACATCTCGTGCAGAAGAGAAAAAGGCAATATAATCTGCATACACGTACACTTTTATACACGTACACTTTTATATTTGAATGAACAGGAATATCTCTCAATAATATATTAAATAGCAATGGAGACAGCAGCGATCCCTGAGGCACGCCTCTAGTTTGGTAATAAGTTTCAAAGTTATAGAACCTCTCATGAAGAAAAATTTTGTATTGCTTAAGAATTCTTTTAGCCAAACAAACATGTAAAAAGGTGGCCTAATTTCGTTTATCTTATTCAACAGTATAGAGTGTTCTACACTGTCATATGCTTTGGCAATATCCAAAATGACCAATGCCGACACTTCTTTCTTCTTCATTGCTAACCTAATTCTACTCTCCAAATCTGTATGAGCCGTCCAAATCGAGTACCCTTGACGAAACCCAATTTGTGCATCACTGAATGCATTCAGGGTCATCACATGGTTTGTGAGGCGCAGGTGAACTATGCGTTCAATAAGTTTCACTAGATTTGAAGTTAGAGAAATTGGCCGAATATTATCCAAATCAAAGCCTTTTTTCGGATCTTTGAGACTTAGTATAATTTTCGCAACTTTCCATTCTTGAGGTAACCAAGCAGTTTACAGAGAACAATTGACAATATTCAAAACTTCCGAGCTGTGGTCTTGCACTAAAGCTTTCAGCATAGCCACTGTAATACCGTCCCACCCAGGAGCTGCAGGTTTCAGAGCAGCCGCTATACAATGCGATTCCGGTGGCTCAACTGCAACGAAATGTGCAAGTGGCGTAGGTCGAAGTAACGGAGCCACCGTCTGCGCTTGAAAGCGAACAGCAAGACCGTTCGCAATTTGTTCAAGTTTCTCTTTTGCTTCATTGGATGATAACACCTTTGACTCGGTTACATGTGGTGGAGAACTTTGGTTGCGTTCCATGAACCTATACAATGCCTTCCGATTAATTGGATTAGAGAGATAAATATTCATATTAGCATTATACTCATCCTTTGCTATACGAATAGTTTTTTTTAATGAAGCTGCATAAAATTTATAATTTATCCAATTTTGAGGACACTGCTTATGGGAAAGGCTCTTCCACGCAGCTTTTCTACAATTGAATGCTTTCTCACATTCTTCGTTCCACCATCGGCATGACATTTTATTAGGGACAGACGATTTCACAGTGAACACTGAACGCTCAGTGGTATCTAGAAAAGAAGAGAGTGCTTGTTGAGCACGTTCAGAATGTGAGATGATGCTATGGAATAAAATGAAGAATTCACAAACTTTTTAAAGCGTTTATGGCTGACAAATTTTTGTTCACGAGTAGTTACTCTAAGGGGAGTAGATTCTATATCAAACGTAATTGGAAAGTGGTCGCTAGATGTACCACAATCCACCGTAGCCCATGATGAGACCCTTAATCCATTTGCTGCTAACGTTAAATCAATTACTGACCTAGAAGCTGCTCGCATGTAGGTTATGCCTGGACTATTACAGCAATGCACATCATTTACAGACATCCAGTTCCAAAGTCGCTGCCCACATATATCTGAACGGTAACCCCAAATAACATGGTGTGAATTGAAATCGCCAGCAATAATCAGTCCATTGGTTGAACTCAACAGATCACTTAAACAGTCTGTTGTACGGACACCTGTTGGGAAGTAGACATTTCCAATAGTGAGAGGAGCAGACTTTGGAATTGCGATATCAACTGCAAGCAGTTCGCAGTCTTGTCGTAGAATTTTGTGTAACACCTTCGCCCGATGAACTCTTTTTGACGAAATTAATGTTAGCAAGCCGCCACCCCGGCCGCTAGTGCGATCTGATCTAAAAGTTCTAAAATAGGTACTTTAGAGAAAATGGCCGATTTGGCAAAAGCCAAGTTTCTTGTAATAAAACTATGTCTGGGTTGAAATTTCAGATAAGATTCTGTAAATCGTGAAACGAAGATGCAATTGAACGACAATTCCACTGTAGTACTTTTAACCCCGCTATGATTATTGTAGAATCCGGGAGGCTGCAACAGCCTCCTTTAAGACATCAATGTTATTCTGAAGATTAGGGAAACCTTTTTTACTTTTAGTGTTAGAATGGGCGGATTTTGAGGGAGAGGAAGAAGCTCGACGCTTCTGGGATGAACATGTCATCTCTACATTTAATGGGTAAACGGTGGACACGTGGGTATCCACAGGACCCTGACCCTGTACTTTCATTGAAGAAAAAGGAGCAGGCGTCGTCTGGGTAGAATCTCCCTCAACAGAGGCCCTAGCAACCATAGGAGCATGGCATTCAGCTAAACCAAGGTTGCCAACTTGCAAAGCTGCAATTTCGGTCCAACCAATCTTTGTAGCTATGACCTGTGACGCAGCTTCTGTAAACGTGCTTAACATACGCTCGAAGAAACCCTCATGAGATTTCTCTACAGCTGAGACAACCGACTTTGTCATGCCTGTTTCCACATCCGAAGCTATTGTTTTTGCACAAGCTGCATACGAATTCTTCTTATGGTCTAGCTGTGCATAGAAAACTTTTTATGCTGGATAATGTTAAGAACAGTTTGTTCATCTTCGCGTTTTGGGCATGTACCATCATCAGCAGGGTGATCTGCGTGACATAGTGCGCAAATTACCACAGCAGAGGTGCACATGTCAGATGAATGGTTGTCTCCGCACAGTCTGCAGCGAGATGCGGATTTGCACGCCTTGCTGCTGTGTCCGAATCGCCAGCAGTTTTTGCACTGCAAAGGACGAGGCTGCAGGGGATCTACACGGCACACAATGGGCCATACCTTAATCTTTGTTGGACAGTTAGCCCCGGCAAACGTCGCTATCATCGATTCTGTCGGCACCCTAGAGCCACCAGCATCCCTTCTGCAACGGAATAGTGATAAGATGCCAATGCCAGCCTCATTAAATTCCTCAACCATTTCTTGCGGAGAAGCCGACGAATCCACGCCGTGTATAATACCTTTTGCACATGTCAGCTGTTCAGGTATAAAAGGTTTTACTGGCAGTGATGCAAACGATGTGCATCG
>JAJIZL010031991.1:15055-42896 GCA_023969395.1 Amblyomma maculatum
GGGCAGGCATGCGTGAAGACAGTCTTCTGCGCCTCGTCCAGTCGTTCGGGATCAGGCACATCGCCTACATTGCGGCCTACCTCAACTGGCAGGCCACTGACCGGACAAAAATAAACACGCTGATCAGACGGGTTTACAAGACGGCGCTGGGATTAATGGGGACCACGAGTACGGCTCGGCTCCTGCAGCTCGGCGTCCATAACACCTTAGAAGAAATAGCCGAAGCGCAGCTCACGGCGCAAATGGAGCGCCTCTCTACCACCAAGACAGGCCGCAGTATACTGACGTCCCTGGGTTACGATCCCCGAGCTCCCAGTCGGCAATCGTGCGAGATCAGCGATGAGGCGCGGGCCCACATCTACGTGGACCCCATCCCAAAAAACATGCACCTCGAGTACAACCAAGAACGGCGGCAGGTGCGGGCCAAAGCCCTCCTCGAGCAACACGCCCAGGACTCGCACGCCCGGTTCGTGGACGTTGCGGAATACAAGCGAGAAGGATTCGTGGCAGTGGCCGTTGCGGCGGCTACCGGCATCAAAACAACGGCAGCGAGCGTGCGGTGCACGGATGCCACAGACGCCGAGGAGGTTGCCATCGCTCTGGCGATCTCGGAGGCCGAGTGTCGCACCGTGCTCAGCGACTCGAGGAACGCTGTGCGCAACTTTGCGAAGGGGCGAGTGTGTGCGCCGGCGGCCGCTATCATCAGTAAGCTCCAGCTTCAAGACCGCGGCAACACTATCCGCATCAAGTGGTTCCCGGCGCACGCGGGAGATTGTGCATCCTCACCGAATCACAACGAGACGGCCCATTCGGCGGCGCGAGCGCTTACCTTCCGCGCTCCCGAGAGGGACCGTTCCGAATGGTGGTTCGAAAAAAAAGACCGAATGACCAGTTACGAGGAAGTGACAAAATATTATCGCCTAGCTCAACGGACAATGCCGCCGCCTCACCCGGCACTTAGTCGGGAGGAGGCGGTCATTCTAAGGCAAATGCAAACCGGGTCACTCTTAGCCCCGGCAGTGCTACACGTCCTCCACCCAGACATCTACACGAGTGATAAGTGCAGTGTATGTCAAGTGGGTCCGGCGGACCAATGGCACATCATGTGGGACTGTGCCAGGTTCCCGATCGAACCTGCATCCAGGACATAACCGCCGGAACTTGAAAGTGCTGTGCAGGATACAGACAAAGACATGCAACTGTGGGCCGTCCAGCAGGCCCGGGGTGCGCTCGAAAAGCACAAGCCTCACAACCCACCACAAACGGGCCAAATGAGGTAGCGCAGAGTAAGGCTTAACCCCGGGTAGACGCTTGGCCAGCGTCACGACGCTTTAACCCGTCGTTTGCCGGCTCCCTAATAAAGTTATACATACATACATACAAACCAGAAAAAATTCGGGTAGAATTTGATGTTTCCGAGCAATAATCAATTGATTTTATTCAGTTTGCTATTTTTCTTTAATGTCCCTTTATATCATTTCATACCATCATGAATATCGTCCTGTGTTCATCGGTTTACCGTACTCCAAACTACTGTTAATCACATCATCGCAGACCCACTACAAAGAGAAATGGAGCTGTGGGCGAATGTATTGCTTAAGATGGTGTCACATTTTGGAAAAAGTGAGTCAGCGGCCTTCGCCACCATAATACTAGCGCCGTGTTTGTGATCTTGTCACATCGCGTCAAAACGAGCTATTACAAAACAATTCGTTGTCGCCCGCCATCAGATATGGGCAACTTGCGCTCTGGCAGATGGGCAAGTTACCACATCCTGCCACATCGCGGAAATTGGTTGTTCTGTCGGCACCAATGTCAGGAGCCGCTCGCTTTGATTCAACCTTGCTCAAATATTTACGTACACACATGGCTGAGGAAATTTAAATAATGCGAAAGGCTTTCCTGTAATCTGGAGTTACTTTTTCAGGACCAATCCGCGCGGCAGAAACGCAAACCAGACCCCACCGATCCCGCTTAATGTCTGTACGAGAGGACTTCAGATCACGGAGATCCAAACGATATGCATTCTGAGCATGTACATAGAAAGCAATCACAAAAGCACCCAAACAATATACATACTTACAGCCACGGAAAATCAGACTGTACAGCTCACCAGACGAATTGCCAACAAACAACGAGGCATGAAAGAGAAAGACCTCAGTTGGACTCGTCCAGGCTTTTGTGCTGAGCAAGATCGGCTGCTCCCTCTCGTACCTGCAACTGCGGTTCGCGGAGAGAATCAACGTCGAGGGCCTAGTCCGGAAATCTACAAGGCAACTCTTGGTCCCCCTCACTGCACTTCCACAGAAAGGATGTTTTCCGTAGGGGTTCACAACACGCTCTCTGAGCTGTGTGACGCGCCCCTTATTTCCCAGCTCAGACGACTGACTCGCACTAACGCGAGAAGGGCCATCCTATAAAGACTACACATGTGCGAGCAACGTCCATACAGGGACATGAAAACACAAGTAACTACACACACTACACACTTAGGACAGCTGGCTTTATTAAATCCTTAACCAAGAATATGCACCACGCTCCTCACGAAGATCGGCGCATGGTGAAGGGTTTCGCCCTGCATGCCAAGTACGGTTGACACACCCACACAGCGTACGTGAATGCCGAAGAATATCGTCAAACCCCGAAACAAGCATTCGTACTGGTCGTGGCGGATGGGAACGGCCCCCGTTGCCGGCCGCATCGATCGAAACCAGCTCCTCGGAGATGTTTGAGGAAGAGGCCATAGCCTTAGCTGTAGCAAACACGCCAGCTGATATTATATTGACCAGTTTTAAAACAGCAATTCGCATTTTTGCGAGAGGCCGCATCGCATCTACCTGCCTTCGCATCTTCAAACACAACCCTCTTCTAATAAGAGAAGTAGAATTAATCTCGGTCCCTGACTACTCGTCTAATACGTGGAACGAGGCGGCTCACGCGCAAGCCCGAGGGTTCATCTAGCGGGGCACTGAGCGCACCCTCCAACTCAAATTTAACGAGGGACGGGTCGCTTTTATGTTATGATATCACCCACCACTTCAGGCCTTAACGAAGGCGCGGCAGTTCACCTGGCGCCGAATGCAACGCGCTTCCTTCCGAATCCGGCAGTGTTTGCCCTATGTACCCTAGCTAGTACAACCCAAACTGCAATAAATGCGGCGAATCACATTATCTCGAGCTGCGCAATTCATTACCAGAAGTGAAATTATTACAGCTCCTCCTCCCGAGCAGTATGAGGCCGTGCGGATCAGCTAGGACCCGAAGATTGAAGTACGGGCCATCGAGCGGGCTATAGAGGTCGCCGCCAGCCATGGGCTAGCGGAAACCTAGCACGCCTCACCTTAAAGCTGCTCTGAGCTAAGAAATAAAGTTTTACAATAAATCAATTGACTATAAAGGTCAAACGTCTTTCTGGCCTAGTTGGTGCATATTGTACGTAAATAAGAGCGCCCAAAAAAAAAACACACACACAGAGCCAGTACCGAGAGACAACACAATCACTCAGAAACATGTGTGTGGTTGTTTTTTTTGCGCTCTACTATTATTATGACTATGAAAGAGGACGAGGAAATGCTCGCAGGTTTTAGTTTGTATTGTGGGAAGCACCGCGTTCGTGTTTGCGAATCTAGGGATGATGAAACAAAATCCACAAGCTTCAGCCAATGAAAATTGTCAAAAATATAGTTTTGAATAGAGTGAACGAAAATTGGCGATTGCTTGCATGACAATTGGGGGTACGAAATTAGGCTGTTTTGTCTAGTGTGAGCGGTCGCCGTATGCAAATTTGCATAAAATTATTTAGGGCCAAATATTTGGCACTTTAGAATGGACAGGCACAATGAGCCCGACGAGTCATTTCCACGCGCAGCGCTAACAGCTCCGACTGACTGCTCATGCCTTCGCCAAAAGGACGGGTGACAATAGCCGCGAAAGCGGCCTCCTGCATGCGCCGCCTGCAAGACGCTGCACCGGGGACGATTATTTGAAAGAAAATATTGTGCAAAAAAACAAACAAATATTTCACCGCAAAATGCACAGAAGTGCAGTCAGTCACTGCAGACTGAATGCTTTGGTTGTCGGCAGAACAATCGTCCGGTCAGACTGGACAAATCGCATTGAAAAACGCTGTTTGTCGTTTAGTTTTAAAACGCTAATTCGGACAGTATTCCCCGAGTAAAGGCTTTTCTCGATTGTAAAGCATCTCTATAGCGACACGTTCAGCCATTCATAACAGCTGATTAGCAGCACAGCGCCGAGGAGACGCCGCTCCGCAAAACGGCACTGCAGTTGTGTCGGCAAAGAAGAAAAGCAGTAATTTATTAAATGACAAACGTATGTCTCATTTCGGTAAACTGCCCAAAGCTAGGTTACAGAAGAACACAATCTGTGCTGCACTTCATTCACACGATACTATAATGTTACCTTCAGGATTTTCATGCCCAAAACTGTCACACAGAGACAACACACCAGCAACCTGTTCTTTACCCCGCCTGTTTGTGTGGTGTGATAAGCTGTTGGGGCACACGTTGTCTTGGAAGTGTTTGGAGACTTGTCAGGCGAATATGTTCTGTTGATGTAGATATGTGTTCCCGCGGCGTGTTACCACTTTTCGTGCCTTTTTTTCGTACCACCATCATCCTCGCCGCCATAAGCCTGGTTACTTTTACTGGAATAGAAATGCCTCGTCGATCGAGCTCCAATCATTCCTTTGTTGTGCAAGACGCAGGCTTTATATCCACATGGCCGCCAGATCTCCGCCATGATATCCCAATCACTGCCATCTCTCCGCTTAGTCTCTGCCGCCCGCGGCCACTTTTGTGTTGTCTCTGATTACATTGCATTGCCTCAAGGTACCAACGAAGAGTTTCCTTTCGCATGGCATGCTCTAACCATATTAATTTAGTATTCTTGCTTTCCGACATGAGTAACTCATGTTTTCTTCACTAACTACTTTCACTTGGCTGTGTATATTTATTTTACACCAGTTCTTTCTCCTTCTCTCGTTGAATGGGCTCTCCGTTATGAAAATTCAAGACATATCGTTACCATCCAGGTTTATTTTCTAAAAGCAAGGGCAAGATGTTTTTCTTTACTAACCGCTTTAGCGCAAGATTCAAAGAGGCAGTGAACATTTGAAAATGATGTTCACCATCTTTCTTTTTAAATATGCGTAAAAAGTTTATTATGTTCCTCGATCGCCAGATAAATTGCCACTTTTTCAGCCATAATGTGACGACATAATTTTTTGTTTTCAATTATTGTAATCACCGCGGCAATGTTGTATCCCCTTGATCTTCGCAGTGTGGGTTTTTAAAAGCAGCTACAAAAAATCTCGTTTTTTGCCTGATGGCGTAGGGTTAAACCGTAAGTAACAAAATGAAATTTACGATTTTGTTTTGCAATATTGTTACGTGGAAGATCCACAGTGCGAAAGCTGTCCGCCCAAATAACGTTGATGAGAGCACCGATTTCACAACCCTCAGCGTCGTCGTCTTCTCGGAGTCTGTTGCACTTCATCCTCATCACGAAGAGCACATGCAGCTAAGTAACACTGCCCTCCCCCGCGGGAAAAGCACAGTCCTGGTGCGGTCTACGTTAGCGAAATTGAACGTTGATTATAGGGCTTTAGACGGGACACATGCACTATTTTGGAGGTTGGAACTGTGGACGGGGACTTCGGAAACACAGGTTCAACTTCGTAGGTGACATCGGTCACGGGGCGCAAAACATGGTAATGGCCTGTGTTACGGGGCAAAAGTTTTTCACACAAGCCCAGTCGACGGCACGGGAGCCACAGCAAGACGAGAGATCCAGGAGCGTAGTGTAATCATGGTGGCAACTGTCGTACCGGAACTTCTGGGAGTCTGGGGATGCAGAGAGCCTGGCATCCGGCGGGCATCCGGCGGGCATCATGAGCGCGGGCGACGGCATCACTGGCGTAAGTACTGGTGGCGTCTGCCGCGCGTAGGGAGGTGTCGAAGGGCAGTAACGGGTGTCGACCAAATAATGAATAAAATGGGGAGTATCCAGTGGTAGAATGGACAGAGGAATTATAGGCGAATGTCACAAAGGAGAGATGAAAGTCCTAACCTCGATGGTCGTCAGGCACATACATGGCCAGTGTATCTGTGAGGGTAAGGTTTAGACGTTCCGTGAGGCCGTTGGTCTGGGGGTGATAGGCGGTGGTGAAATTGTGGCGGACGGAGCATGAACGAAAAAGTTCGTCAACCACTCGCTACAGGAAACAGTGGCCACGGTCAGTTAGTAGTTCACGGGCAGCACCATGGGGAAGAATCACGTTGCCTAGAAGGAAGTCAGCGACGTCTGTGGCGCAGCTGGTCAGGATGACTCGGGTAATAACGTACCGAGTAGCGTAATCGGTGGCGACGGCGATCCATTTGTTCCCCGAGGCGGAAACTGGAAAGGGGCCAAGGCGGTCAACACCTATAGGGGAAGACGGGTCAGTCTGTGTGAGTATCAGCTGCATATGACATGAAGGCAAAA
This sequence comes from Amblyomma maculatum, assembly GCA_023969395.1. Taxonomy (NCBI): domain Eukaryota; kingdom Metazoa; phylum Arthropoda; class Arachnida; order Ixodida; family Ixodidae; genus Amblyomma; species Amblyomma maculatum. The sequence goes on from JAJIZL010031991.1 coordinate 21,560, forward strand.
TTGTGGGCTTCTTCCGACGTTGACAGTTCACATGCGACAATGTACTACTGGACAGAGTGGTAGAACCCGGTCAGTAGAAACGTCGGCGCAGGCTATCGTATGTCGGAGAGACAAGCAGGTAGTCAGCCGTGGGAGCATCATGGAACTGTTCAATGATGGTGGAACGCAGATGTTGGAGAACGACGAGCAAAAGACCTGTGCCATCTGGTCGGATGTTACGTCGGTATAGGGTGTTCTCGTGGAGCACAAGTAAGGCGAGATATGGATCAGGGCAGTCGGAGGTAAGACGGATGATAATGGAATGCAAAGAAGGATCTAAGTGCTGTTAGTCGGAAATGTTAGAAAAGGCCGAGACAAACAAGACACATGCGTCATCGTCAGGGTATGTAGGACTAGGGGAGTCGACGGGATGACGTGACAAACAGTCTGCATCTTGGTGAAGCCAGCTGGACTTTGACGAAAAAAGGTATATTTTTGTAATCGTAGCGCCCAGCGCCCCAAGCGGCCAGTAGTATCTTAGAGAGAGGAACGCCAGCACAAGGCATGATGGTCTGTTAAAAGGGCGGCCAAACAAATAAGGGTGGGCATTTGTAATAACTGAGACAAGTGCCAGGCACTCTCGCTCTGTGATAGAATAATTTTGTTCGGGTGTTGAGAGGAGGCGGCTGGCATACGTAATCCCCCTTGTACGGCCATGTTGTCGCTGAGCGAATATAGCTCCTATGCCATGGCCACTTGCGTCGGTGCGGAGTTCAGTATTGGCTGACGGTTGGAAATAGGCCACAGCGGGTGGAATAGTAAGGGCAACAATAAGCTTCGAGAAAGCTGCAACTTGTTCATGCCGCCAAGAGAATAAATGTCTTTCTTGAGGAGGTGTGTGAGAGGACGAGCAAGGGCGGTGAAAAATCGTCGGAAATATGAACATAGGCAAATAAAACTTCGAACATTGCTGGATGAACGCGGAGTGGGAAAATCTTTGACGGCCCGAATCTTGCCAGGCTCAGGCTGAACGCAGGAAGCATTAACGAAGTGACCAACAACTTTCATTTCTCGGTGACTGAAGCTGCACTTTTTGGAGTTTAGTTGACGTCCGGCGCCGCGAAAAAGCGAAAGGATTGTAGAAAGGCGAATGAGATGACTGTCAAATGTAGGGAGAAAACAATTACGTCGTCAAGATAACACAAACAAGTGGTTGACTTCAAGCCTCTGAGCAAAGAGTCCATCATGCGTTCGAAGGTTGCTGAGGCATTGCAAAGGGCAAAAGGAATGACTTTAAATTCATAGAGGCCATCAGGGGTGACGAACGCTGTTTTTTAATGGTCTCTGTCGTCGACAAATATCTGCCAGTAGCCGGAACGAAGGTCAATGGATGAAACGTAGCTTGCTCCGTGCAAGCTATCAAGCGCATCGTCGATGCGCGGAAGAGGATATGCATCTTTTTTGGCTATCTTATTCAAATGACGGTAGTCAATGCAGAATCTGCAACTGTTATCCTTCTTGACCAACATGACAGGGGATGCCCAGGTGCTACTGGAAGGCTAGATTATGTCGTTCGCTAACATCGTTTTGACCTCCGTTTGAAAGACGCGTCGTTCGGCAAGCGAAACACGATAGGGCCGCCTGTGAATAGGACTGGCGTCCCCGGTGTCAGTGCGGTGGTTGACAACTGTAGTTTGACCCAATGGGCGAGTACCGAAGTCAAAAAGGTCACTGTAGGTAAACAAGCTTGTGTAACTCAGAGGCGAATTCAGGTTGGAGATCAGCTGCAATCATGCTGTCAAGCGGATCAGGGCGCGATGTGGACGACCAGGGGGTGTTGGCAGGGACGCCAGTTGGATGATCTGTAGATAGAGCTGAAATGGCTCAATGGGTGATCGAGGACAGCACAGGTAATGAAATTCCCTCGAGCAGATCTTGAGTTGAAAAGCTGAAGTTAAGGACAGGGAGAGTGGTGCGGTTCTGGGAGATGTGCACAATTAGATGAGGAAGGGTTGCGTGCCGCTGCAGCGTGACATCAGAAATGAGACAAGCGAGATAGTCGCCACTTGGACGGGTGGAAATAGTGGCGTAGGGATGTGAATGACAGTTTCAGGAGGAAGGCGGCTAAACTGTGCTGATCGAAGGCGGGGAGCAGGAGGGGTCTTCAGAGCAGAGCGGAAGGTCCCATCGAAGTAGACCGGCAGAGAACTCAATAAGGGCAGAGTGGGCTGTTAAAAAGCCAACGCCAAGGACAACGTCGTGAGGCATTCATGTAGGACGGTGAACAACACTGGGGCATGACGGTCAGCAATTGTAACTCGCGCCGTACACATGCCAACCACGGCAGCAGGGCTACCATTGGTGATGCGAACTGTGGACGAGACGGCTGGCGCAAGGACTTTCTTGAGGCGACGGCGAAATGAGGAGCTGAGAACGGACAGTTGGGCGCCTGTATCAATTAGAGCACGAACGGGAACACCATCCACAAGGATGTCAATACGGTTATTTTGTAGGGCAGGGGTCAGAAGAGGTTTTTCGGTCCGGGTCATAAATGCGGCGTCCCATCCTGGAGCTGCATTGGCTAGTTCTCCGGTAAGTGGCCAGAATACGACGGTGACGAACTGCGGCGAGGACGAGGAGAACGCGAACGTTGTATTTGCGGGGATGGTGAACGGTTGGCATCATGGACAGTGGAACCGAGGTCAGCACGGTTCTGGTCGGGGCGAGGTGAGGAATAGCGAGGGGCATAGTCTCCGCGGCGGTCGACGTAGGTGAACTGACGAGATGGCGTGTACCAGTGGCTACGGCAGTGGCGCGAAATGTGGCCAACGCGAGAACACGTAAAACAGATAAGGCGATTGACATGGGTACGCCAATCATTTGGGTTGCGGTACCGATATCGGGACGAGAAACAGGCGTTGGATGAGGCAGCGGCAATCACTGGAGGGGCAGGTCCTGAATCCACGGTGTCGGTGGCGCTGGCAGAAGGGAGGCATATATTCGCAACCTCTTGGCGAACAACCGCCTTAAAAGTAATATGGTAGCAAGGGTAGCAAACCACATCCGCGCGGTCCCAGATAAGTAAAAGATTACATTCGCGAGCATGAGTGTGGGATCCCACCTGCCGTGCTTGCTCACGCACTCGTATAGGGCTAGCCAGCCATCTATGTCGACGTCGTCGGTCCCGCAGAAGGTTCCGGGGCCACCGGGGTGGGCCATGACAACAGCAGGGGCGGTGGCTGTAGAGGTTTTTTTTTTCTTGAAGAGTTTGCCACAAGGCATAAGTTGAGAAAGGGGGAATGGGATGCAGGAGATAGAAAGTTAAAAGAAGGAGTGCAGTCCAGTCGCGCTTATGTATTCAAGAAGGTTGGCAGTATAGCGATTGTCCATTGTCCATTTTTCATAATCACTATCGCGATTCCAGCGCAGGCCCACCTTCATGATTTTCCGTTACCTAGAGTTAGTCGTTAATGAACACGTCCACAACAAGTGACGCACATCGCAGACATCAGGTGGAGTGTCACAGTGAGTGCACCTGTCAGTCACTGCAGATCTTTTTCTCGCCATCGATGTCGAACAGATGGGGTCAGAGCCGCCCCTGCCCGAATCCGGCGCACTGTAACCTCTTCCTGCCGAGTAAGGCTACGGGGGAGAGGGTGCGAACACGGAGGAACGAGAGCGCGTGTTCGCTGGCTCAGAACTTGTGAATCGAAAACGTGGGACAGGAACGGATCTGAGGGAAGAGGGGAAGGTGGTGGATCGCCCGATGTGTTTATATGCGTCATAGCATCCGCTTAAATATTATGTGGATCGCGAGCATGGCCGCGAATCCAGTGTATGCGAATAGGACATGGGTACTTTGAACACAGCAAATGTATGGACTGTGTTATTTGGAATGTGCGTCGAACGGCCTTAAGCTGTTCAAGGGCAGTGAGAGAGCCTGTGTAAAGATGAACTGTATTGAATGTAGGAACTGGTGGAAGGGAATGTATGGCATTGTAAATTGCTTGAAGTTCCAGTGCCAGAGGGGTGCACGTATCCGCGGTATATGTCACGTGAGTGTTGAGATGCGGATGAGAGGGACTATACACAGAAGTAACTCCTCGCTCTGCAGTATCTGATGCATCGGTATAGAATATGCACCCTTCAGGGAGATGTGCGGATGATACCGACGGGGAAGCAGTGGGGCGATTGTCCGTGAGCTGGCAGTACGACCACGGGGGTAGTGTCTTTAAATGATGTGGTTGTAAAGAGTGTTTGCGAGCTCTGTTTGCCATCCGCTGATCAACGAGTTCAGTGAGCGTATTAGCTGGGCATACTCCTGAAGTACTGGTATGGGTGTTAGGCGGGGAAGATATGTTATTGCACGCATAGCCTCACGATTGATGGCCTCAAGGGAGTCCCACCGTCTGCGGGTGAGACGTTGAAACTGTGCCTGGTATATTATACGCGGCTGGAGGACAGAGCGAACAAGCTGGCGGGCCGTGTGAGCACGCGCGCCGCCAGAGCGCATAGCTATGCGACGAATGAGACCTAAAGTTGCGTGAGCGGTCTTACGGATGGCTGTCAGCCCAAGGGTGCCAGTCCTAGAGGAATGAAGAAGAAGGCCAAGAATGCGAACGGTTTGTACCTGAGGAATTGGGGTACTATCTATCATAAAATTTATAGTGGGAGCTTTCCATAAGCCAGCTTTATTTCCAATGCGAATGAAACAGGGTTTTGTATGCGAAAGAGTTAGGCCCAAAGGAGGGAGGCAAAATGTCAATACATCCAGCGCATGCTGGAGGGCCGCCTGATGGACAGACGTATCTGGGTGACAGCACCATAAGGTTATATCATCGGCATACGCAAGCACGCGTATAGAAGGCATGGCCTCTAGGGCTCGAACAAGTGGAATGAAGGCCGCATTAAATAGTGTAGGGGCGAGAACGGAGCCCTGGGGTACTCTTCTGCTTGCGGGGAAGTGACCAAAGGGCTTGCCATGGACACGCACACTGAATGTTCTATTTGTTAGAAAGGCGTGAATGGCGAGGAGAAACCTGTGAGGAAGACCAAGAGTTTGTAGGGAGGCAAGAATGGCTGAGTGAAGGATGTTATCATATGCCTTTGATATATCTGTAGCGATCACAGTTCTAGCAAGATGACTGTGCGGAGAGTGGTGAAGCACGTCAGTAGCCAAAGTAGCAAGACCTTCCTCCATTCCTATTCGCGGGCGGAAGCCAATTTGGGATTCTGGATAACAATCATGAGATTGCAACCACCACGATAAGCGAGTGGCGAGAATGTTTTCGTAAAGCTTGCAGATTGTTGGCGTCAGGGAAATTGGACGAAAGGCCGAGAGAGATACTGGAGGATGACCTGACTTCGGTATTGGAACAACAATAGAATGCTTCCACTCGTCCGGCATGACACCAGAATGCCACACGTCATTGAATGCATCAAGCAGGGCCTGTAAAGCAGTCCCTTCCAAGTTTCTGAATATGGAGTTAGGTGTGCCGTCGTGCCCGGGAGCAGAGTTAGATTTGCGGCGTTCAATGGAGGCCAGCAGCTCTACCATGGTTAGGTCAGAAGTAATCGCATCGGGGGGTTCGGTAACCGATGTGGCGGCCGCTGCGGAGATCCAGCTTGTGACAGGGGATCGAATAGATTCACCTGCATCAAGAGATGTTACGTGGAAGATCTACAGTCCGAAAGGTGTCCGCCGAACTAACGTTGATGGTGAGCGCCGTTTTCACAACACTCAGCCGTCGTCTTCTCGGAACCTGCTTCATCCTCGAACACAGCTAAGTAACAATATTAACGCATGACTTCTCGTGCAGTTACGTTACTAACATAGAAGATGATTTATTGTTTATACGACAATATTCTGCCCACAGAAATCTATGCCGTTAAAGTTCCTTACATTAACAGCATTAACGGTCTCCCGTAGTTTGTTTCCAATGTACTGTAAGAGAAGGTTTAATCTATACATCGTGGGCGACGTCGAGGTCGGAAAGGAAGCGCACGATGATCAAACCAGCACGATGATCTGGCGATCACAATTCCACAGACTGCTTCGTCTTCATCAGCTTCTAGCAAAAAGGGCTCATCTTCTTCTTCACAGTACAGCTAATTTATTCAGCCTGAAGCAGCTGCAATATAAACTTTATAAACAGCAGATTTTTCGAAGAAATAGTAACGCTCATTTTTCACCGGTACTCGCATCTGTCATTAGCTTTGCTAAGAGAAGCAGCCTGTCCGTGTTGTGAACTTTCTTCTGGGACATTCTATTACTCTTATTTTATATGGTTGATGTTTTCAACTTGAAGGCCTCGCCTTCAGAAAGCGCTTCGTGAGCCATGGTCTTGCACGACGAGTGACGAATAATTCCAGTCTCTTTTAAAAAAAAACACCGGTTAATTTGCGGATAAATGCAAAAACATTCAATAAAAGGGACATCAAACGAAAGAAACGTCACTGCGCAAGAGACATGCTGTCGACGTGCATGGCAATACACTGACAAGGATAAAACCTAAGAGGGTCAGGGCTTCACCGCGGCAAACACACATTGTGGCGCGAACAGGGCGAGTGACAGGGCCAATGCACTAGTTGCGGCACAACAGATATTGCTCTTCGCGTGGCAGCCACTCACGCGAATACGCCTAAGCCGTTTCTGCAGGCATTACTTCCATCTTCGTGTCGCCGGTCTTTTTTCCGTCGTCCGTGCACACCCCGATGTCCCGTGACGCTCGCAGGCAGCCCCGGGCTGGCCTCCCCGCGGGACGAAAAGCCTCGCGCCTTGCTTCCGACGCGCTTATCTACCATCGTCTCTTCGCTGCTGACATCACCAACATCACGCCCCCAAGATTAGCTGCTCGCTTATGCACACTCGTGCTGCCCACGCAAATACAATACAAATTGGAAAACGCGCGCGTAGTTTAAACCACTTCAAGGGGCTGCGGAGTCCCACAAACTATAGCCTTCTCTTTGAGTTCAAATTGGGCTTCAAAGAAATGCTATCCTTTTTGACACCAAGTCGTCAACGGCGCTCCACGCTTCAAAACACAACCAAATTGAGCTTCGGGTAGCCTAACATAGTATTATCTGCAACACTTTATTTATTTACATGATACTGTAGACCTCTTTGGTCCAAGCAGGATGGGCAAAATCAGTGTTAAGAAGAAATAACAAAGAAAAGGAGAAATTTTTGCGTCTCATGCACAGATACCCTTCTACAAATAACCTGAAAGCATGAATTTTGTACAGATGGCCATTTTAATTATGTCGCTATCAAAAAAAAAAAGACGACAATAACTCTTTCAGAGGTCAAAAAAATTGCAAACAACCGGACAAAAACTCTCTCAGTGGTCAAAAACGTTGCCAATGTCTTCCCTAAAGTTTTCACAAGTGAAAACCTTCCCATGCAGTACATTCCAGTCCTGGATAGTTCGTGGAAAAAAGGAGAATTTATGAGTATTTGTTCTGGCGAAATGGGGAGTTAAGCTATAATTGTGTGTGTGTCTTGTTTTTCGAGTGAGGGATGGTGTGACATAAAGTGTTGCCGATATTCCGAGCTTTCAATGAATTAAGGAGTGTAAAAATTCTAATCTTGCTATCTTTCGTCGGGTACAGAGCTGTTTTATTTTGTTCGTTTCCATAAGGAAAGATGGAGAATCAGAATTTCGGTATTTGTTATAGATGAAGTGTACGCCTTTGAACTTTTTCTACCCGCGCGATGTCTTTTTTCTTGTGAGGGTCCCACACCACGGCAGCGTACTCGAGTTTTGGCCGAATAATAGATTCATAAGCTAATTTTTTTACTTTACTTGGTGCACCTTTCAACTTGTGTCTTAAAAAACCCAGATTTTTCATTGCAGATGAAGTTATATGGGAAATGTGATCACTCCATGTTAGCTGGTCGTTAATTATTACGCCTAAATACTTGTATTTATTTACTTTAGTCACATGTATATTTTTAAGGGTGTAGACAAAGTCCAGAGGCATCTTCTTTCTCGTAAAACGCATAAATACAGTTTTCTCAAGGTTCAGTGACATTCCCCATTGGTTACACCAACACGCAACATCATTTAAAGCTGTATTAAGCAGGGTTTGATCTGAACAAGAGCGAATTTCTTTAAATAGCATACAATCATCAGCAAAAAGATGAATTTTAACATTTTCATCAATAAAAGAGACCAAATCATCTATATAAATCAAAAACAATAAAGGACCCAACACACTCCCTTGCGGAACACCAGAAGTAACATCGAGTGGGGGGGGGGGGGAAAGAATCCGTCAATCTCCACATACTGTGTTCTCTGTTTTAAGTAAGCAGAAATCCAGTTGATGAGTTGTGCAGGCACTCCAATTGTATTAAGCTTCAGAAGTACGTTGTTTATTATGCGGAACCTTATCGAAAGCCTTGCTGAAATCGAGGTATATGACGTCAACTTGTCCGGATTTATCCAGTTTTTCGCTAAAGGTGTGAATGGCTGTAATTAATTACGTGACGGTTGAAAATTTCTTTCTGAAGCCATGCTGCCATGAACTAAGAGCTGAATTTGAATTTAGAATCTCCGTTATATGATTCGCTATTACATGCTCGATGAGTTTGCAGGAATTGGAAGGTAATGAGATTGGACGGTAGTTCTCCAGCAATGAGCGGCCTCCGTTGTTGTGAATAGGTACAACTCTGGCCGTGAGTCAGTCAGGGGGTAATGAAACAGACAACAATGATTCATGAAATATTTTCACAAGGAATGAGCAAGTGATTCTGCATAACGCCTTAAAAATTGATTGGGTATACCAACAGGGCCAGCAGAACTCTTAGGATCGAGTCTAAGGAACATCTCCACAACCCCCTCATAAGAGAACAAGACAACATTTTCACTTGAAGAATCGCATATATTGTTCACTTTAACATTTTCATGACAGTTAGTGGACTTCAGTTAGCACTTCAGTCAGTGCTTCACTTAGCACTAACTTCATTTAAGTTAGTGCTTCACTTCAAAGCTCAAGTCGCTGCCCAAAATAGGGGGATTACCCTTCTAAAACAGCTGCAGGCGTTGTTGGGGCACACCCAACTCTCCACCCCTTCTCCACAATGTCCCCACCACTTGGCACTCCAAAGCCCCCGCCGCCCCTTTCCGCCCCATGACCATCTTCTCCAATTCTTCCTCCCGCGCCACCAACCCTTCCCGCAGCCCTCCACAAAAGAGGCGATCTACCAAAAAGCCCACATCCACCCCGGAGGTGGAGGCCGTCATCCGCCACACAGCCTCGTTTCTTGACGCCCATGAGCAACGCCTCATGGCCGCAATATCTGCCCTACGTACCGACTCGCAGAAATGGATGGAACAAATTAACGAACGCGTAGCCAGAATTGAGACCCACCAGAGTGCCCACGAAGCCGAACTTACCCAGACGACCCTAATGGTGTCATCGCTCCTCCCCTCCTCCTTATCTCCCAATCCCCCTGCACCAGCAGAGGCACCCAGACCTCGTGATGGCCAGACACCCCTTACGCCTTAATTTCTGGCAGTGGAACTGCCGTAGTTTCCGCGGAAAGCAGCACGCGCTACAGCTCCACCTCCAGAACATCCCTCCATCCGACCTCCCCGCTTTAATCGCCCTCCAAGAAACTCTCCCCAGTTAAGTTGCGCGACTTCACTGCTTTCCATCCTCCTTCCGCATCCCCCCCCGAACATTGTCACTCTGGTTCACCGCAACTACGCGGCGATAGAGCATCCTCTTGACATTCCAGAGTGCACGCACCTTTTCCTAGAACTCCTCCCCCGGCGGCGACAGGATTCAAGTCTCTTTGTTATTAATGTCTACAGCCCTCCTCGCACACCTTCAGCTCCTCTCCTCCTCCTTCTACGCAAAGCCCTTTCTCGCGCACATCGCAACGCGCTCCTCATTCTTGGGGATTTAAATGCACATCACGTCAGCTGGGTTATCCCGTGAACTGTAGGAAAGGTCTCACGCTGTAGACATTCGTCCAGAACGAACAGTTATCCGTCCTTAATGATTTTTCTGACCCAAACCGCATCGGCTCCAGCGCCCAACGCAACACTAATCCGGACCTTTCCATCTGCAAAAACGTCTTAGACGCAGCGTGGACGAACACATGGGTCTTTCTCGGCAGCGACCACTATATCCTGTCCATATCTTTCACTCTTCCTACCCTATCCTCCCGCCAGCGTCTGAGCCAGGTAGTCGACTTGGATCGGTTCCGCCACTCACGGCAACATGACCCCACCTCCATCTCAGACCTTTCTCAATGGACTTCCACCTTGCTCAAAGATATTTCATCCCCCATCTCTATCGTCCCCACCCATCCTCACTCCCCCACGGCTGACAGCCGCCTCCTTCACCTATGGGAGGCGCATCATTCCTTGCACCGCCGCTGGCTTTCACAAAAATACAACCGCTCACTACGCCTCCGCCTTGTCCGCCTGGGTATGGAAATTGAGGAGCACTGCTCATACCTCACCAGGCAGCAGTGGGGCCAGACCTGCAACCGTATGGCCGGTAACCTCGGGCTGAGGGATATGTGGGCGCTCCTACGTGTCCTCCTTGACCCGTCGCATACCAAGGCCACGCAACGCAGGAATGTGACACGCCTCCTACAATCTTCACCGCTATCAGATTCCGATTTCCATCTTGCACTCCGAGATCGTTATCTCTGCACTTCCCCTCCGTCCTCCCTCCCTTCTTACATCGGCACCATTAATTCTGCGCTTGATGCAGATATCACTTTGAGGGAGGTTTGTGCGGCGCTACATAAGCTCCGCACCACTTCCGCACCAGAAGCAGACCAAATTTCTAACAAGACCCTCCGTAACCTGGACACATCATCCCTAGAGGCCATTACGGACCTCTTTAACAAACATTGGCATGAAGGCACTCTGCCTTCTGAGTGGACCCACGCTAAGGTAACCTTCATCCTCAAACCTGGCAAACTCATAGACATTCAAAATCTCCGTCCAACTTCCCTCACCTCTTGTCTCGGTAAGCTGTTTCAGCACGTCGTTCTAGACCGCTTGCAGAGCTTCCTCGAGGACAACCATCTTTTCTCCGATTCGATGTTCCGCTTTCGCCCATCCCTCTCTACATAGGATGCCATGCTCCAGCTCTCCGAAGAGGTCCTCAACCTCTTCACGCCAAGCGCACTCGCGCGATCATGGCACTGGACTTGACGAAAGCATTTGACAATGACTTTCATACCGCCATCCTAGACGCCCTTTCTACCCTTAACGTGGGTTCCCGGATCCATGGTTCCATCAAGGCTTTCCTTGCCCATCGCACGGCTGAGATCTCATTCGGCACCCTCTCCTCTCCCGCTTTCACTCTTGGAAATCGAGGTATCCCCCAGGGTTCTGTTCTCTCTCCCCTTCTCTTCAACATCACCCTTATCCCTATGGCGCGTGCTCTAGCTACCATTCCTAACCTTTCCCATGCTTTCTACGCTGATGATATCACCCTCTGGGTGACTACCGGCAATCTTGGTGAGATGGAAGCCGCACTCCAGGCGGGCGCTAAACGGTCGCCGATTATACTCGCACGGTCGGGCTAGCTTGTTCCCCGTCCAAGTCGGAGCTCCTGCTCATCCTGGCTCGAGGCATAGTTCCAACCTCATCTCCTAACCATAACGTCACTATCGACGGGCATCCTATCCCTTCTGTCTATTGCATCGTATTATCGGTCTCTTTATCCAATCCAATGGCAAACACACTACTGTATTTTCCCGTCTTACTACCACCGTCCAGCAGATGGTACGGCTGATCCGACGGGTCGCTAATCGACACTGCGGCATGCGCGAGCACGACCTCTGTCGTCTTGTTCAGGCCTTCGGGCTAAGCCGCCTTGTCTACTCCCTCCCCTACCTCTTTCTGTCTCGTGCCGAGGAAGACAAGGTCAACTGTCTCATGCGACAAACCCATAAGTCGGCGCCTTCCCACTTCCACCCCCACTTCTTGTATACTGGAGATTGGCGTCCACAATACTCTTTCAGAACTTGTGGAGGCCCATCGCGTGGCCCAACTCGTTCGTTTATCTTGCACCACCCCTGGAAGAGCCCTTCTTACTTCCCTTCGCTTGTCTCCTGTCTCCCCTGTCTGTGTCAGCCATCCCTTGCTCAGCTCCCTCTTCTCCATGCTCACTGTCAAGCCCCTTCCCATGAACATGCACCCTGAGCATCATGCCGCTCGCCGATCTGCCTGCGACTCTGCCCTCTGGTGCCAGTACGGTACACGGTCTGACGCAGTGTATGTTAATGCGGCACCCTACGTCTCGCATCCCGCCTATGCCCTGGCCACTGTTTCTAATACACGAACCCCTCTCTCCGTCACCACTATCCATGCTCTCACTTCCACTGCCGCAGAGGAAGCAGCCATCACCTCGCCATTGCCAGCACAACAGCCCTTTTCATATTTAGCGACTCTAAGACCGCAGTCCGCAACTTTGCAAAGGGTAGAATATCTTCCTCTGCGCTCAATATCCTTAAACACTCCTCCCCCACCTTCCCGATCTATCCAACTCTTTTGGGTTCCGGCTCACGCGGGGCACCCTGGAAATGAAGCGGCAAATTCTATCGCTAACCGACCGAGCTGGCCCCCTCCACCCCGGGATGGACACGCGTGACTCCCTCCTCCCCTTCCATGACATCACCCTCCACTACCGCAACTCCCGATTATCCCTCCCTCCCCCTCACAAGTCCCTATCTAAAATCGAACAGAATACGTGACGCCATTTACAGGCCCACACTTTCCTCTCCCCTGCACGCCTTGAACTTATTCACGCCGGTGCCTTCTCGCCCCAATGCACGCTTTGAAGCTCTCCCCGAGCAGACTATGCTCACATTCTTTACTCTTGTCCGGCGCACTTTCCTTCTGGCAAATAAACAGTCTGCAGCTGTGGGAGGCTGCTTTGGCCAGCTCGGAGCCGCATATTCAACAGCGGCTTACGACCTCGGCAGCGGAAGTCGCCGCCAGGCGTGACCTGGAGGCCACGACCAGCAGCCGGAAGGCCACCCACGGAACGGCGGCAACATAATTTCTTTTATTTTTTTTTTTGGCCTTCATTGAATAAAGTTTGTACCATCACCACCATCGCAGCAGAACTCAAGACATAAGAAAACAGAATAAAATGAACAAATTAGGAACAATACACAATAAAAGCAGATAAACTAATATACCTCAAGATAAGGCATAGCAGGCAGTAGGAAGCATCTCAATGAACACCATCTTGCAGCTTAGAACAAGTTCATAACGTTGTTTATATTTATTTCGCGCCTTCACGTCTTTTCACACCTTCTGCTAAAGCAGACACGATTGCGGTTATTATTTGTTTTGTATTAAATATTTCATCTCCCATTTTATTTCACTTATACTTCGTTTCGTTAAGTAACAATCTCTCCTTGATTTCAATTTATGAATACTATAGCCACAAAGATGATTACATTTGTTCCAGAATGCGGGCAATTTTCACTTGTGTTTTTCCAAGTGCCTGGATGTTAAATAATTAAGAGGGCTCTCTTACATGGCTTCATTATTATGTACAGCAATTTTCTTTCCGTGTTGCTCCTACCTTTGCTTATCCTTTTTCCTTTCGTTTTCCTTTTTAGCTGCGTTTTGGCGAAGCACACAACGCACGTGCTTCGACTCGCAGCGTAGAAGAAGAAGAAGAAGACTGAGATCATCAGAAGTGTTTCTGGCCCTACACCGTGCCTTCGGAAACCAAACGGCTTCAAAATGGTGTTCACTGAATCTGGGGAGACGCTCGGCGGTCGAGTGAGTGTGCCATTATTCCCTGCTTTCTCCACAGTCCTCGCAAGCCATTGCTTGCTTAATCAGTCTATTATCTAGTTGTCGTAAGGGTAAACTTAGGCTATTCGTTGCTGCTTTCCACTCATCTTGTATCGGCACAGATTGTGATAGGTATGAACTTATATGTAGCACCACAGCAATGTGTCTTAGTGTCTATGGTCTTGCACTGCCCAATCCACGAAGTCAAGACCAAAAAAGGAACACCTCCGACGCCTTACACGTGATGTGATACTTCCGTGTACAGTAAGCCTCCTTCGTGGTCTAACCCGTGCAGAGGAGGTGGCGCTTCGGAGGATTAGAGTTGGGGTGACCTTAACAGAGGCAGTGATTAGAAAGTGGCCTCACTTTCGACATCGGTATCCAGACCCTGGGTGCCCCGTCGGCGAATCCTGAAATACAGAAGCTGGCACCTATCACCAGCCGTGGGAATGTCCAGCTGTGAAGCCAACGCGGATCCGGCACTTGGTGGCAGCTGGCCTCTCCCCCCATAACCTGCAGTCATATGCCGCTTGGACACAGGGACCATATGATCGTTCACTCCTCGACTACATTTCAACAGCCAACCTTTTTTATTTATTTGACCCCACCCTTCATCCTTGATAAAAAATTTTATACCCTGGAGGCAATGAACATCGCAAAAAAAAGAAAATCTTGCTGTGTCGGCGTTTTTTTATGGAAGCCGGATCCAAAGAAAGCCTGTGGGCTTCGCGGTATACGTGTCTTGTTAGAGGGCCTCAAAAATGTTTGTCAAGAAGGATAAGGTAATTCTAAACACTGATACTCGTCACGCTTCAGCTGTATGTTCGATCTGGAATGTTGAACTCCAGAGATATCGTTTGCAATAATGACCCTCCACCTTTCCGTTCTCACCTCATACAGGAGATAGAGCTATAAAAAATAATTTTGCAAGATTGACCGATCATCCACCCACTTTTTTACCCAGTTTGCCTACAATTTGCAGCAATAGCGCGCTGCTGCGGTGGAATAAAAAATGTAGCAGTAGTCGATAGTAACTGAAATGTAAGAAAGTAAGCGATTATCTATCGCAATCGTGTTTCACATACGCCGCGCCGAGACGAATCGTTTGATACTCATCGCGTGTGCCTACAGCCAGTGGTTCGCCAGATACGCACCCCCTGCAAAGACGAACGTTCATCACTCTGGACCCCCCAAAGGTCGATGGTGCGTGTTCCCTATCAAACTGAGAGTAGACTTAGAATTAGTTTTACACTTACAAATCAGACTAATCGAACTAGCCCAACCAAACTAATTTCGGCAAAAGTGCGTACCTAAGAAACCATACTTATTTGACACCCCGCCGGGGTGGCGCTGTGGTCACGGCACTCGAGTATTGTTCCCAAAGACGCGGGATAGTATCCCGCCCTCGGCGGCAGCTTTTCCATGGAGGCTAAAAGCAAGACGCCCGTGTGCTGTTCGATGTCAGTGCACGTTAAAAACCCCAGGTGGTCGAAATTTCCAGAGTCCTCCACTACGGCGTCTCTCATAGCCTGAGTGGCTTAGGAACGTTACACCCCACAAACCAAACCAATCAACCAAACCATACTTATTTGACATCATTCCAGTCTCTCTAACACCATCCATGGGTCACAGATTTAGTGTAATGACATATATATAGTAATATTATTAAATAAATTTATTTATATCAATTAAAGATAAATGAATTTTAGCGCTCCACCGATCCGCATTGCAGTGAAGAATATTTTCTGTCCAAAGCGGTTCCCCAGTGCGTGGTAGGCACGTTTGAATTTCATTTCTAGGTCTGAATTAGGCTATCAACATGCCGAGCACGTAACGATGATTCTATACCACCCGCATCCTCCTGCTGCTGCTGCTTCGCCCGCCATATTTCGCCAAGGTGGCCGCAGTGGTTAAGGCGCTCATCTACTTAAGCCGAGTATTCGAGTTCGATCCCGACCGCGGCAGACGCGTTTTGATGAAGGCGCAGCGCAAAGGCATCCGTGTGCTGTGCGATGATAGCGCCCGTAAAAGATCACCAGGTGGTTTAAATTATTCCAGAGCCCTCCACTACGGCACCTCTTTCTCTCTGTTTTGACTCCCTTACGCCGCGGCTCAGGTGTCCACCAAGAAGTGTGACTAACACATTTGCCTTACGTTCCCTCCAAAGAATTTAACACTTTTATTTTAGTGAACGTACTGGCTCTCTGACAACACTAAAAGAGAGAGCGACAGAAACAACTTTTACTGCCAAAAGAGTAATCATTAAGGCATGTCGACCTGGCGTGGCCCCCAAGTGGAGGACACGCTCTGGGCCCAGGAGACAAGCGCCAGCTGCGTCTTCTTGTCTGAGCACGTAAGAAGTTCGTCCCAGCTCTCCTCGGAGGGAGCTGGCAATAAAGTTTGGTTTGGTTTGTGGAGTTTAACGTCCCAAAGCGGCTCAGACTATGAGATACGCCATAGTGGAGTACTCCGGTAATTTCGACCAACTGGGGTTCTTTAACGTGCACTGACATCGCACAGCACACTGGCGCTATACTTTTCGTCTCCACCGAAAAGGGGGTGATCTTCCCCGACATCCCTAAAGGGTGTGTGCCAATTGGGCCGTTACTACACAGTCGCAATTAGGGTAAATAGGGTCGTATTCCCCGTCCGTAATCAGTGCCAATCTCGAATAGCTGACAATAGAATTTGTCTCAAGTTTACGCAGCACAGTGGCTTGCGCTCTGTCAAGGTCAGGATGGGGAGGCGGGAAGCGTCGTTTTGTCTCTCTGTGTAGGTTAGTGATTCCGGCAAAAGTCAAGGGGGCCTCGGCGAAGGCCTCTGGATCCACGGAGCCGCCCGCCCGGTTTGTTAGAGCCCGGACTAGTCGGTCGACCCCTTCGTTTCCAGAGTTCCCCACGTGGGTGGTACACAGACTAAGTAGATTTCATGATCGGGAGTGCGGCCGCGGAGTATGCGTGTGGCGGTTTGGGAGATAAGGTCTTTCGAATAATTTTTAATCGCACGTTTAGAGTCACTAAGGACTGTGCGCGTACGTGGGTCGGCGATGATCAACGCGATCGCAGTTTCCTCCGCCGCGGTGGGAGAGGGAGCGCTAACCATGACAGCAGTAACAACATCAACTTGCACATGTGCTCTTAAGGGGAAACAGAACTGAAAGTTTATACAGGAAAGTACAAATTTACAACAAGGGAAACAACAAGCACAATAACATGGAACTATCTAAACTTTTTGGCTTGCCAGACGAGACGAGGGATCAAAATCTAGCTCAAAACGAAGTCTCTAGGCCGCGGGCCCTGTTTTACCACCTGCGGAGCCCGGCGTACATTTTTCATCCCACAATAACAAGAATCTCACACATTATTGGTTCACAAATACTTGATATATTTTTCAATTTCTGTAAGGTTCATCTCCCTCTCGCTAAAAAAAACGATGCAAAAGGGACAACAAATTCATTTCACAACAAACGGAATTTTGAGAGTAGACCTCGAAATGATTGGCTCACTAGGTCACATGCCACGCCCCATGCCTTCGCAGTGTTACAGAAACTTTCTCCTCTTGGAAAGAAAAAGGAAACACAGTAAAGCACATCAAAACGCATTTAGACGTGCGCAACTGTCGCCCAAAGCCTGCGCCCTTGGAGGCTCCTTTTATAGGCAATTATCGATCCGAGTTGGCACCATTGCAGACCACATCACAAGAGCCGAACCGCGACCTCCCGTCTGTCACTGTTACACACGCAAGCAAACATTCGTTCAGCGCCGCCGTCTGCCACCATTGTTGGCAGTGGCTAGACAGTGCGGAAGTTTCGGAGCAAATCGAACTTGCACTGGAAGCTTAATTGGGGAAGCAGCTGAGCAACGTGACCGCAGTAGCGAGCCGGCCGAGCCTCGAGCAGAAGAGTATCGTGTTACCTTGGTCGAGCCACTAGCTAAGACGGTTAGCGCAGGCTTAATCGCCGAGAAATCCGCAGGGACACCGTCAAGCGAGGTGCACGCCGACCCAAGTAGTTGTAGGAGATACAGTTCCACCAAATGAGAGTGGGGAACTGGCAATAACTGAACCGCCTCTCGAGTTAGAAGCAGAAGCTTGTGTAGAGCGTGGCGGAGATGGAAACGAGCTAGGAGAAGACAAAATTTTGGTTTCCGAAATCAGCTTCGTCGTAGAGCAGGACACGCAGAAAAATGAAGTGCCGATCAGGGAAACTGCGCAGCCCGCGAGTTGTGATCAGCCAGGGCAGACCGACGAGGTGTGCGCGTCCGCTGTAGAGAGCGAGACTTGCGAAGGTGACAGCGAGCGACCAGAGCAGAGGCAGCATCGTTCGTGGCCCGATACCACGCTAGGTTGTATACACGAGAGTAGCAACCCCAGCGCAAACGCGGATGCGGCACACATGGCCCTCACGCAGTCCGAAACGCCCGAGCTGTCGAATGAGCTTGGTCGTGCGCCGGTTAGCGCTGAGCGGTGCGGCTCATCGCAGGACCCGGGTAACGTGAGTGGCGAGCCGCCAGAGGAAATGCCTAGCTTTGGGTAACTTGACCCAAAGTGAGCCTTGCGCTGCTGGCCGCGATGCAGACGCGGCGCCGCACTTTGGCCACTCAGACGACGCCGGTGCCCTACTAACCCTGGTTACCGCTAGCTTTCTAGAGCTCGCGCCGAAAGAAAGTAGGAAGCTAGTATTTAAGTGCTGCCGATGAAAAAAGCGGAAAGGCACAGGCGAGAAAGGATGGAGCAAGTTGAAGCTATCGCGAAAAAGAAAGCGACTATCCCAAAGGCATAAACGTGCCCGTGCCGAGAAAGTGCGCGACTGGTGCGCAAAACGTAAGGGGAGGGATAGCTTGTTTAGAAAAGCAAGTGACTCGTGCTGATGTATTTCTTCGCACAGAAACAGGAAGGTAAATTTATTTCTAGAAACAGACAGTCGGAGCTTCAGTCAAAAGGGTGGTCTCAACGGTAACACCAATGGCTTAATTAAGTCGGAGCCCATAACGTGAGAAGAAGCCTGTTTTCACTTGGCGTTTTTTTTCCTGACTTAGGATTTTGAACATTTGTACTGAATATCTTTGTTTGAAACTGATGTTTTTTGAAATTGCGATTTTAAAATTAGTGGACGCGTTCCAAATGCTGCTGAGCTGCCATTTAATATAGAGGGGGGCATAATAGAGAAACAGTTTGGCATAACTTAGTGAAGACTGTGCTGTGCTTGCTGGCTGACCGATTGAGTCTGGCGTAGTTGTGACGTTGTGGGTTGTCAGAAAACTCTCCCGAAGACAAGTTGACCAGTGCATTGGGAACCAGGACTTGCCAAGGAAGTCTTCGGGCTGACTGGGCTCATGAGAAGCAGAGGCGGACGACCCTGGCTAGCAGCAACATCCCAATCCCTCCGGACAGCGGGTGCAGTCCCCTACTCTTCGGGATCTCCCTTCCCCGGAGGGGCAGTCTGTTACGTTTCGCCCCCGACAAGTGTGACAGCTGACGCGGCCACCGCGTAGCAACAGGCAAAGCAGCGAGCGTTTCGGCCGTTTGGGCGCCGTCCGGTCGGCCGCTCAACGCATCTTCCCGCGAACCTGGCTCGTCCTGTCCGTGCCACGCGCCGAGTGTGTGCGTGCGTGTGTATGCAAACGCTGGCTAAGCCCGGCGTTCGAGAGAGAGAGCATCGCCCTCGCCCGTCTGCAGGAGGGGGAGGAGATCTCTGTCGCACCACCAACGATTGAGTCATCTCGTCTTGTTGAGACCTTCTGGCTCTCCCTTTCCCTCTGAACTGACAAGTTTATAAAATGCAGCGGCAGACACCACTGCGAGAGAGACTACTGGGAGGCGTCGCAGAGGTGACGCTAGGACACCAGCTGTGTGAGTGTCAGTATTCTCTCCGGGTCAGTTTCTCTGCCCGTTCCTTCATGATGTTGTAGTAAAGGTTGTCTAGTTAGAAGACGCCTCGTCTTTGCTGGGACCGTTGATGCCGTCCGCCGACCTACGAAGCCGCCAGGCCAATGGTACCGAGGGGCCGCGAGCCGCATGTAACAACTGCCGCGAGCGGTGGGATGAGAGACGCGAGCATCCACTTTATTATAAGGAAGATGAGGCGTTGCAGGGGAAGCTGAAGAGGAAACGGAAGGTGGTTTGGTTCACTCCGGGTGTGCTAACGACCAGCGCATCTAACACACGCCGTGTAAATAAACCACGTAAGAATACATATATACACATAATTTTTTAATTTATTTAGTTTTTATTTTTGATTCCTACTGTTTTAAATATTGCTTTCATTATCCACTACTATTTTTATTATCGTATTATTTTTTATTTAATATTGTTACTATTAATTACTATCATCACAAATTATAAATATTGTTACCGGCGAACGCGTTACCGACGAAGTGGTGCGCTCGCAGACGACGACAACCAAGGAACATGTACGACGCAGACAGGGTGGATGTTGAATGTGCCTTGAAGTCTAGGCGCCGAGTTCCGCCCATCGGAGCGAAAGTATTAGTAAATATTTCCCCGTAACGTTTTGGTGGGGGTCGCGGGTTCGAGACGACTCCATGCTGGATCTCCGGAGCGGCCGTCACCTCGAAACCGTCGCGATGAGTACCGACGTGGCTCCATCTACATCCTCAACGCCAACTGTCATCGTGGCCCACGCCTGTGACCCTGATCGAATCTGCGGTACAGATGAAGTCGATGTTTAGGACTGGCTCTCGCTTTAGAGCTTGGTGGCCAGCACAATAGGTGGGATGCCACGCTGATGGTGGCCAATGTCAATTCTATCTCACCGGCACCGCACGCGCGTGGTTCGAAACACACGAAGCAGGGATTCCCTCCTGGGGTGTTTGCAAAGAAAAACTCCGTGACCTATACGGAAAGCCTCTTGGCCGGCAGCTCATCGCCAAGACGGACATTGGCACTCGCGCCCATATATCTACCTAGACTTACATCACCTAATCCAAGACGTTTTGGCCCCGTGCCATAAGGCTGATAAAGACATGATCGAATCTGATAAGGTAGGACACATCCTCAAAGGGGTAACCGACGATGTCTTTAACCTTATACTCTGTGGCGATGGCTGTACAGTTGACTCTATTCTACAGGTTTGTCGACGTTTCGAGCTGGCCAAGCACCGACACGTTGCTTACCGCGTCTATCGGCTCCACAACACCGCCGCTTCCTCCACGTGCGAAGGTCTGCATACCCTAAGACAGCGTTCATACCCTGAACCTGTGACTCGCATCACGCGTCGTAAACTGAAAGCACTCGCTCCTGCTGCATCAAATCGGCCCTATTCGGACAGCAACCTGTCGGCTATATCACTTCTTCAAGCTGTCGGCTATATCACTTCTTCAAGCCATCGTCTGTCAGCAGGTTGCCAACTTGAGCCTCCCCTGCAGTCACATCGTGGAGCACCAGAGTTAGAACCCCCACTCTCCTATGGCCGCTTCCGCTATGTATCAAAACCCTACAGCCAACGTTACCATTATCGCAATCCTGACGAGTGGCGTACCCCTGACCATTGTCAGGGGTACGTCACTGTTTCACCTGCTCGCGTGTAGGCCGCATCTTTCGCCACTACCGCA
>JAJIZL010031991.1:43296-68808 GCA_023969395.1 Amblyomma maculatum
CTGTTTCACCTGCTCGCGTGTAGGCCGCATCTTTCGCCACTACCGCAACCGCTGGTCCTCACCACCTCGACCTGTCCCCTACAATGACCGCTATTCCGACTATGGCCCCGCCGTTGCTCGCATCATTATGAACCACCCTGCACCGAGTCCACTCCGCCACCTTATACGCCCAGTCACTCTCCCTCCCCGCTAACCCGCCGTTCCCGTTCGCCACTTCCTCGCCATCCTCCGTCGGCCTCTTCATGAGAAACTTACTAATGCAGCTCCCACACGTTACGCTGCACTGGACCCCGACCTGGAAATCCTCTACTGCCCATTGCTTCGCCCTGTAATCCCCTTTACCTCTTTGTGGATGATGTTCCTCTCTCTGCCCTCAATGACGCTGGTGCCCAAGTCTCAGTCATGAGCTCATCTTTTTTCCGCCGCCACAAAAAAGTGCAGACCCGACGCTTCACCCACCGTTCGTGTTGTCGATGACAGTACAGCTGCCATCACTGGCCTCTGCACTGCCCGAGTCACCCTTGCCGGTGTTGTGCGGGTGGGGTTTCACACAATATCCCACCGTCAACAGGGTTGTGCCAAAGAGTTGGTTGCGCAGCTCTGGTCACCCGTTTCGTGAACTAAGGCTGTCAGGTCCCGGGGCGATAGCGATGGATCCGAATCGACGCTGGTGAACAGAAGAAAAATCTTTATACACTATATACAGGTTTTTACACGAGATGGGAGAGGCCTTCGTCCTCTCCCATAGGTATAGTCAGGCAGATAATAATGATGATGATGACACAACGAGATCGGCTCTGGGGCCGAAAGCTAACATAGCCACACGCGACGGTCCTCGCGCAGTGACGGCTTAGGAGATTCCGCCGCGTCCGCTCTCTCAGGGGGCAAACTACTCCCGATAGACGCTAGTGACGAACTCACTCCCGGAGTCTCGAGCGGAAGCACTTGAGTCTCCGTAAAATGAGAATCCGTTGCCGCTGAAGTGGTTCAATCCAACGGCAGCACTTTCGCAGGGCCAATGAGAGAGCTTGCTGCGCTCTGCTTCAAATATGCCGCGGAGGGAGAAGGGTTCCACAGCCTGGGCCAAGGCGCCGAGCTGTCTGGATGCTCAGCTCATGTTGCAGTATCTGGATTTTGTGACGGATGCGTTCGCCGGAGATGTTTGGCGTCCGGCTGAATTTCTGGGCGGCTTTGGCTGGGCACAACACCGGTCACCATGTCCCTGTTTTGTTCACCGTCCACCACTACTGCCCTCACAATCAGATCCTCGGTCTTGGCGTTTTAAAGATCCACTCTGTCCATATCGACTGCTCCAGCAATCTTCTTCTTGACCCACCTGTTTCTTCAGAAGATCCTCAATCTACACCCCACCTTCGCTCCACCGAGCTCGCTCACCTGCCCCCCGACTCTCCTTTTTACCTACCATTGTAACTTTTACCGCCTGGGCCTGACGCTGACTATGATGATTGCCCCATCACAGAGGTGTTTCTCCACCGCATCGTAGTTCTTCTCTCCTCATCGTACGCAATACCCAATATAGCACCTACCTATTTGACCTCAACTCTAATGTCCCTTGCTGCCTTGTTACCTCTCACAGACTGCACCATCTCTACTCTCACGCCTGGCCCACTTCAAGCGTCTTTCAAGCACCCGCTTTCCACACCAACATTACTGACCCTATTTCCGCTATGATTGCATCCGACCTCAGCCCCGACCACGCTCAGGACCTACCCAAGCTTTTGTTGTCGTTCACCGATATTTTGTTTTTACATTGCACCGGTTGTCTAGTTAAAACATCAGTTGTGACTCACCGCACTGACACCGGCGATGCAAGAACTGTATATCGGAGGCCTTTATTGTGAGTCCCTTTCTGAGCGCCAAATGATCCACCGTGAGGTCGTCAAGATATCACCGAACCTTCGAACACCCCCTGGGCATCTCCTGTCGTACTTATTAAAAAGAAACACAGCAGTTGGCGCATTAGCGTCGACTATTCACATCTGACCAAGATCAAAATAAAGCTTGTCTGGCCGCTTCCGCGAATAGACGATGCCTTAGATTGTTTACATGGAGCCCGCTGCTCTTTCTCCATCGACCTTAGTAGCGGCTACTGCCAAATATCTGTTGACGAACAAGATCTTGAGAAGACAGTTTTCATAACACTCGATGGTTATTACCAATTTAAGGGCATGCCTTTTGGACGTTGTAGCGCCCCTGCCACATTTCAACAGCAGATGGACATCTTTCACGGCGGCTAAAATCGGACGACTTGTTTATGTTAGTTGGATGACGTGATTGTTTCCTCTCCGTCATTTGAAAGCCACCACCGTCGCCTTTCGTCCATCTTGGCACTTTTCTGCCATGCTGGACTTCAACTGAACTCAATGAAGTGCATTTTCGTTCGCCGCGAAGTTAAAGTGCTTGACCATTTGGTGAATGCCACCGGCGTTCAACTCGATCCCGAAAAATTTCGCGCTGTCAGCGCTTTCCCATCTCCCCGTTCACCCCGTGATCTCCGTAGTTTTATAGAAATGTCTTATGTTCTCCGGTTCGTCCCGAACTTCGCAGCCGTCGCCCGCCATCTCACCAATATTTTGAAGAAAGGAGTTCCTTTCTCTTGGACACTAGAGCAGGCTCACGCATTCTTCAGGCTCATCGCTTTCTTCACCAAATCTCCTGTAGTGGCCACTTTCAACGGGGCTAGAGCAGGCTAACGCATTCTGCAGGTTCATCTAGACGGCTGTTACTACTTTCCATCAAATTCTGCTCCTAACGTCTGCACCGATCGTTTCTTAGATATACGGAAAAAATCGATTTTTCGAAATACAAGGTTTACATCTACGGGGACTTTAATCTTCCTAAGGTCGATTGGTCTACTGGTTTGGTCACTAGTGACTACACAGCAACTCGAGAAAAAGCCGAACGTTTAATTGATTTTAGTAATTTTTATTATTTCCATCAATGCAATGCAAAGGAGAACTGTGCTGGAAACATTTTAGACCTAATTCTATCTAATGTGCCTCTTTTTGGCGTACCAGTGGTGAGCGATCCTTTTGTTCTGATAGACAAATATCATTGCCCGTTTACCTTGTCGTTCTTTTTGCCTTTTCGTCCAGTGCGTGAGATAGTGCCAGAAACATTTAGATACGCGTGTGGCAATTACCTTAGGCTGTACAATGATCTTCAGGCCTACGAGTGGTCAGAATTGCTTCAGATTGAGGATGTAATTACAGGCATTGAGCTACTTATATCAATTGTACAGGGTATAATGAAACTGTATACCACGCCGTGAATCGAAGAAGTGTAAATTTGCTTGCCGATTTTCGCGCGATTTGAGACATTACTTGAAGAAAAATCAGAAGTTTCGTAAAATCTACGTGAAAGATATTCTTTGTTCAGAAAAATTGTGAAAAACCTGATTGCACTTGATGAAGCCGAGTACCACAGGCTTCTTGAACAGAAGTTTAAAAAGGAACCGAACAGATTTTGGGATTTTACGCGCAAGCAACGAAATAAGGTTAGTGCTGCTGTGATAAAGAAGCGCGATGGTATCTGTTTTAAACCTCAAGATGTGTGCCAAGCTTTTGCTGATCACTTCTGCACTTGTTTTGTGCGCCATGATAACACAACTGCTATTATCACTTTTGAAGGCAGCGCTGATTGTTTGGCTTATGATAATGTTACCGAGCATGAGGTTCTTTTGGCGATTCAAAAACTTAAGCCAAAACTTTCAACAGCAGTTGATGAAATTCACAGCTTCGTAATAAAAGGATGCGATGACATTTTCGGCCCTGTTTTAGCGCATTTGTTCAACTTATCGTTGCGAACTGGTGTTTTTTCTTGTCATTGGAAATTGTCAGTAGATGTTCCTGTATTCAAGTCTGGCGATGCTTGTGATGTGAACAACTTTCGACCTGTGTCACTGATTTGTTCTTTTGCGAAAGGTTTTGAAATGGTTATGTACGAACGCACGGGCTCATACTTCAAACAGAAGATCTGAATTCTGCAGCACGGTTTTTAAAAGGTCGGTCTGTGAAAATAAATTTATGCAGCTTTCTTGATTATACTGGCCCACATGTATTTAATCACAGTCAGGTAGATGCAATCTACTTTGACATGACTAAAGCTTTCGATACGGTTTCCCATGAGGTACTTCTGATGAAGATGGAAAAATACGGACTTTGCCCCATGTATCTGCAGGTGGCTCAAAAGCTACCTTGGCAGCCCCCGTAACACGGTCCGATTTTCCGGTTGTGTCCAAAAAATTTCTATCATCTTCGGGAGTGCCTCGAGGCTCAACGTAGGACCGCTGTTGTTTTCAGTATTTATTAACGATTTGCCGTTACATGTAAAGAACTCGTCAATTTTGCTCTTCGCAGATGATTTCAAATTATTCCGTAATATTGCAGATATTGAGGACTGCCGCCAATTGCAAGCTGACGTTAACAACGTCGAGAAATGGTGTTTGTCGAATCGCTTAAAGTTGAATATTAAGAAGACTTTCGCCCTGTCTCTAACTAGGAAACTCGACGCAGTTGTGTTTGATTATACACTGTTGGCGGGTCAGATTTCTCGTGTGGCCCATGTACGAGACCTTGGTGTTGTTGTTGATTCAAGGCTTGGTTTTAGATTGCATGTAAATTCAATTGTGTACCGCGCATTGAGACATATTGGTCTTATCTCTAGACTAACAACAAAATTGCAACGGCGAGAATGTCTACACACTATACTGTGCCCTTGTGAGACCGCGTCTTGGGTTCGCGTCAGTAGCCTGGAATAACGTATCTGCAACCTATTGCACAAAAACTGAAAATGTCCAGCGTAAGTTCATACAACGTCATCAGAACGGAATCACAGAAAATTGATGCGCAGTTTCGGAAAACTTATAGACTAGCACTCGGATTACCAAGTCATGCATCCAATGAGGCTTTTATGGCAATGGGCATCTCGGCCACCTACGACGAAGGCAAAGAAGCAATCCTGGCCTGCCAAGAACGCAGACTAGAAGATAGGCGGACTGGTAGACACCTACTGAACATCATGGGACGACCCATCGACGAGAAAACTAGCCTCTTAAGAGAAACCCTCACTCCCGAAAGCAGAGATGAATACCAGGTCCTTCCAATTCCCAAAAACATGAACCCCCTACACAACAGCGAAAGACGAAAAGCGAGAAGTCGCCACATACAAAGCAACGTCCTCAGGAACAACAGCGACAAACTCTGTGTAGACGCCAGTCCATATCTGGGGAGAAAGCGGTGGTAGCCTTTACAGGTGACCCCACCGGAAGAGAGGCAACGAGCTCATCGATCAAGACCAATAACTACATAGAAGATGCAGAGGAAGTTGCAATCGCCCTTGCAGTTAAACACGCCAGCAGCCAAAGCAGAAAACACTTAATACTGAGAGCTTCCCAAAAGGCCTGTCGTGCCTTCCTCTTGGGGCGCGTATGCAAACAGGCACACCGAATAATGGAGCAGGAAAAAAAGACGTGCAATATGAAGCACACAATCCTGTGGATACCGGCACACGAGGGAATCGACGGCAACGAGGCTGCCGACAGGACAGCCCGAGGGCATACTTTCCGGGCACCTGCGCCAGCTGCCCCAGAGCCTTCAACCCTTCTCACTTACGGGGAACTAACACAATACTTCAAATTAGAAACAAAACGATACGCAGAACCGCACAAAGACTTCAGCAGACAGGAGGCAGTAACCTGGAGGAACATACAGGCTAGGACATTTCCAAACCTAGCAAAGCACCACAAACTCTCACCCGAAAAATTAAAAAACAACACGTGCACTGCATGCGGTGAAGTCTCCGACATCCTTCTCATATGGAACTGCAAAGAGCAAAATTGGCCCCGCCGGGGTGGAGCAAGGGTACGGCGCTCGACTACTGTTTCCCAGGGAACGGGATCGAATCCCGGCCTCGGCGGCCGCTTTTCGGTGGAGGCAAAAATCAAGGCGCCCGTGTGCTGTGCGATGTCAGTGCACGTTAAAGAACCCCCAGGTGGTCAAATTTTCTGGAGTCCTCCACTGCGGCGTCTCTCAAGCCTGAGTCACTTTGGGACTTTAAACCCCACAAACCAACCAACCAGCGAAGAGCAATTAGAGAAATATAAAGCTCGAGCGCTCATGCAAGCGGAGTGGGAGGCAGAGATGGCCCACACGGGTCTCGCAGCCTGCTCACCAAGGCCCGGGAGACAGCCCAGACCAATGGTATCCAGGACTGAGGAAACCACCCACGCTATTCCGTTAAACAATTAAAGTTTACTCTCTCTCTCTGTCTTCATATGCATCTTTTTTGATAGATATATTGGACGCTGTCGTTTCTATGACTACGATTCTCTCTTGGCAGACCTCAATGTGTGTACAAACAAACCAATATATCTTAGAGCTTGGCGACAGGAGACTCAAACATGACATGCAGTTTCTGCAAAACGTTGTGTGCGGTTTCATTAATTGGGGGACCTTACTGACGTCGCTGAAGTTTCGGGGGCCGCAATCAAAGGCCGCAAAATGTTTTGACACATTTTATCCAGATTTGTTCATCCGCCCACCTAACTTTCTGCCGCCCCCTGCTACGCTTTCCTTCCCTTCGAATCCACTTTGTTACCCTAGGCAACCATCGGTTATCCTCTCTTGGCACTACATGTCCTGCCTATGCCCATTTTTCTTACTTTCCACTAGAATATCGGTAACTTGAGTGATTTCTCTGACCCACACTGCACGCTTCCTATCTCTTAATGTTACCACTACCATTTTTCGTTCCATAGCCCTCTGGGTTGTCCTCAACTTAAGTAGAACTCTCTTGGTTAGCCTCCACGTTTTAGCCCCATAGTACAGGTACAGGTAAGATGCAACTGTTGTATACTTTCATCTTGAGCGATACCGGTAAGCTGCTAGTTATAATCTGCGAGTGCTTGCCAAATGCGCTCCCTCCCAATCTTATTCTTGTTATTTCCTTTTCATGGTCCGGATCTGCGGTTACTACCTGTCCTGAGTAGACAATCGCCTACTACTTCCAGTACTTCGCTACCTAATGTAAACTGCTGTTACTTCCCGAGGCTGTTGAACATTATCTTAGTTTCTGCATATTGATTTTCAAGCCTAACTTTCTAATTTTCCTGTCTAAGTCTATATGGTAAGGCACCTACACTGCTCCTCGAGCCCCACGCTCTCGCGCTTCTTCCTCTTCCTGTTTCTCAAGCATAAATGTTCAATACACTCCAGGTCCCGAAGTGACAATAGCTAATGGATAAGGATGTTAAATAGGCCTAAGTACCTCCATGCCTTGCTGTAAGCGAATTCGACACGAGCACACGATCGCGTATTTATTGATTATATATTCCACGATGATACCAGTCCGCCAAACAGTATTCGCGCATCGTTCAGAGTGGTAGATTTAGAACATCTGTTTGTTTCATTTTATCACTACGTGCTTGCATAGACAGGTAAAAATATCTCAAGAATTATGACAGGCATTTGACTTATTAGGAGAGTAAATGAAGGTGATTGGTCTTGAATTAACAACTTCGGTTTTACATAGTAATGTTCCAAACTGCTGCGCAACAAAATACGCTTTTCCTTTCGTTTTTCGCACACAATCTTTATGATTCTGATCGATCTTTTCCCTTCCAACCAAGCAGATCTCAGGGGCAATAAACTTCCACGTTATACTATAATTAGCATGGTAGTCTTTCACATCTTGCTGTCTAATAGAAGTTTGAAGCTTTGCTATGGCCCTAGATGCTCTTTTGACTAAATAGCAGAATCAACACCTGTGATTTTCAAATGTCGAGCTTTCTGCAATTTTTCGCATGGAAGAGGTGCTGTCGGAGCAGTAGCTGCTTTCAGCCGAAAACGCGCACGCACCACATATTTTTACAGGACACATTTAACACACTGAGCTCGTGTCATTCGGATCCTGCCTCGCAGCTCGGTTAGTTTGTTGCCTACACTGCCATTGAGAGCACTGGGAATTACGTGCAACACCTTCGCAACATGCAAATCTCCAATACTGTCTTCAGCGGAGCAGAACTATTCTACTACAGAATGGGAGTGCCTGGTTCTCGTTTGGGCCATTTGAAAAATGCCGAGCCTACTTGTTTGGCAAACCCTTTCATAGTTATTACCGACAACCACGTCTTGTGTTGGCTGTCTTTCTTCAAGGATCCTGCTAGCTGTCTCCGCCACTGGGCACTACGTTTGCAGGAATATATCTTTTTCGTTGTGCACAAATCTGGTCGGCTTCACCAGGATGCAGACTGCCTTTCACATTATTCCGTCGATCCTCCTCCCCCTATAGACTAATGATTCGGACCTTTTCTTCTGTATATCCGACTTTTTCCACATCGCCAATAAATAGCGATTGCACCCAACCCTCAGCGTTGTCATCAACCGCCTCCGCAAAGAGAGCTGTGATTCTTCCCTCGCCTAGTTCTTGCTGTATGAGAACAAGCTGTATCGCCACAGTATGCAACCTGACGGTCTTATGCACTTGCTGGTCGTTCCCAATCATCTACGCTCTGCCCTTCTCGAAAAAATGCATGACGTTCCTACAGCGTGTCATCGTGGCCTCTCACAAACCTACAAACCGCGTGCAAGGGCGTTCTTGTGGCCTACTCCATCGCTTCGTCAAACGTTATGAAGCCGCTTGCGAATTCTATCAACGCCGGAGAAAGCTCCCTATTCTTCCTCTTGGACACCTGAAGCCGACTGCCATCATGACTAAAGCTTTTTTTTTGTTGACATTGGCCTCCTAGGATCCTTCCCGGAGTCCTGATCTGGAAATAAAGGATCGCAGTGGCCACCGAATATGCCAAGCGGCACGTGACGACTCGCGCCACTCCAACGAGCTGCGTCACTCCCGTTGCTGACCTCCTTCTGCGCTGCATCATACTCCACCATGACGCTCCCAGTCAACAACTTACCGACTGTTGCCGCTGCTTCCTTTCGCGAGTTGACGAAATACTTCGTTCATGCTCCGTTGGTCACAGATTCACCCCGGCTTATAACTCCAGATAAACGGCCTTACGGAACGTCTTAAGCGCACACTCGCCGACGTGCTCGCCCTGTGTGTATCCCACAGTCATGCGACTGGGACATTAACCTGCCATTTGTGACCTTCGCATACAACTCAGCGCCATGATACTGCTCGGTACGCTTCATTCTTCCTTCTCTATGGAAGAGACCACTCAATGCCCTTTGACACTTTGCTTTCCGAAGCTGGCCCCTTCACTACGACTACCGAGGAATGTTTGAACGATGAAGTCTTATTCTAGAACACGACGACACACAGACAGAATGAATATTGCACGGCTCTTGAAGTCTTTGTGCCCAGTTCCGCCCATCGCAGCGCAAGTATCAATAAATATTTCCCCCTAACTATATTTATTTTTTACATAGCCTAAATACAGGAAAGGGAAGGCGCAGTATCTGTGAAATATTCTTTGGGAACACCTGACCAGCGCCATAGGGAGTCATACTAATATACCACACTATACCTTCACATTTTGCACCGACGGTTTACCCTCACCAACCCGGCTAATTAAATATTCCCCTTAATAAGCACAGGCAGATAGTGCAGTGACTTCTCAGATGCAAATATGTTATGAAAGACGGAGCACTGAATGATAAAAGGCACGCAAGACCTGAATATCTTAATATTGTGCGCGGCTACTGCAGGAAACAATGGAGGCAATGGGGCAGCATGCACCCACTACGAAGCCGGCGAAGCACGGTAGGAGGAGGCAGAGGATCGGCTACCTGGTGTGTGGTTGCGCCACTGTTCCGGCGCTGGTGGCAATCGTGTCCCTAATCGTGTACCAGGGCGGCGGTGGCGTAGAGACTAACTCCCTCTGCATCACCGACGAATGCAAGATATTCGCCCGCCAAGTAAGTGCTGGGGCGCCATGTGCCGGGGGTGAAAAACTCAATGTTTGGGTTTACAAGATTAATCCCGCTGGGCCAGAGTACTCTCATTGTGGCTCAGATACCCGCGCTATTATTGGGTTTTACCATGAAAACGTATGCGTGTAATTAGCGTCATTTCCTCTCTTCGGCCAGCACTAGGTATTTATGGTGTTACCTTTATGCTTTCTGCATTTCGCCGTCATCAGTCAGACATCACCCACTGCAAGGCGATGTCCCCTCGCGTGTTGCTGTAATTAACCCGGTCCTATGCTAGATGCATCCACTTGACCCCTGCTAAGTCGCTAACCTCTTCCGCACGCCTGAATTTCTGCCGCCCCTTGATACCCTTTCCATCCCTTGCATCAACTTTTTTACTCTTGGCGGTAATTCGTTATTCTCTTTTCCAACTGCATGCCCTGTCTATGCTCATTTTGTCTCCTTGATTTCCGCTAGAATATTATTAACTCGAGTTATTTCTCCGACGCTCTTTGCACGCTTTCTATCTCTTAACGTGACACATACCATTTTCTGTTTCATGGCTGTCAGCAGTCCTCTACTTATGGAGAACCCTTTTCTTTAGCTTCCACGTTTCAGCGCCATATGTGAATACCGGTAAGGTGCCACTGTTATATCCTTATGTCTTTAGCGAAGCGATAATTGTAAGCTGCTGGTCATATTCCGCGAGTGTTGCCAAGTGTGCTCATTATATAGTTTTTCTTCTAGCGTTTCTCTTGTATGTTCCGGATCTGCGGTTACGATCTGTCCTAAGTAGACATGTTCGCCCGGAACTGTATGCCAGCGCTTCGCAACCTATCACAAACTGCTGTTTCTTCCAGCGGCTGTTGAACATTACCTCAGGTTACTGTATAATTGAAGGCCTACCTTGCATTGTTTTTGAAATGTGTTTATGAATGGAGAGACGGCACAGGTCGTTGAACTATTATTTGGAAAGGGGTTCGAGTTACTCTGGCTCTTCAATGTTAAGAAGGCCTAGACAAATGTTAAGAATGTCAAGACAATGTGCAGCATCCCTCACCTACACTCACTGTAGCTTGTAGGTACTAAGCTAGTGAAGCGATTTCGCCAGACTGGTCACCTCTAACTCCTGCCAAGAATGAGTGGCCCGAATAACTTTCTCATTGCTCTAGAAAGCGTTTTCTACAAATAGGCGTCCTAGAAAACTGTTGCTTTAAGGCAATCGTGAGGAGTTCCTTTGCTTTTCTTGTTTCTTTTGATACAGTGTGACAGCTCGCCTATTGACAGGAAGGAACGAGTTGGAAACACACAAGAGACACAGCGGGTGTCAGTCACATAGTTTGAATTTTGTTGCCGAGTGCCAAGCTGAAATACATTAATGCAGAGTGGGTGACCGGTTGTTTCTAAATTCTGCGCCCAAAATTTCTTCATTTGTACCTGGTCCACGTAGCGAGCCAGATCTCTGGCTGAGATTCGTCGCGTGCAGCAGGAGCGAGTAGTTGTCAGACATACGACGCGCTTCCCCTCACATCGTTCGGTCGAATTCATCTAAATGAATCATTTTAAACTGGGACCAAAAAGGACTTTTCTATTTCCCTTGAATGCATACCTGTCACCTGATCAGTAAGATGACATATCGCAGCTGGACCGCACTAAGACAGCACCGGTACCAAAGTCTGTGAACGCTAGGCAATGACGAGTGCGCTGAATTCTAATACTTGTACTTTAGGTTTGATTGTCGCAAAGAGTGTCTCATAAAGGTGTTATAGAGTAAACAAGGTTAACGAAACGAGGGATGCGTTAAGCAAGACATGAAGGAAGCCTATAGAGTCGTTGAAACGAAAAAAAACTTAAGACAAAATGTGTTTTTGTTGATGCATGCAAAGGATTAGGTCTAACCATTAAGGTTGGACGATATTGTAATATGCCTAGTGCTACAACGAACGTAGCTGAATGGTGGAGATGATAGCAGTGCAAGAACCTTCTTAGCAATAATTTCAGTTTAGGCTGATAGCCACAGCAAAACATTCTACACAACCTTAGCTCCGTTTTAGAACACCACAGGCAGCATGTCAAAGTCGTCGGTTTTAATTCCATCGACGCCATGCGGTCGCTCTTGCACATTGTCATCTCCATTTGTATCGCTGTCAGCTCAAGCCGTGATTTGACTTAATGGGCAGCATTTGCAGCTAATCGTTGCCAATAATATTTCTGCATTCGGTGCAATGTGTGTGCAATCCCCAGATGCGCTGACGTCGGCGCACCGTTGAACGCTTGCAAACTTCTCTTCTGAAGGTTTTTGGGCGGAAAAAAGATGTGCGGTCCTGCTTGGTGCCCAGTTCTTGACCAGGCCACCATTGTCTAAGGTGAAGGACTTGCTTTGCATGTAATCGACAAAATTTTGTAATTCTGGGTTCGACCGGTGCGGTTGTAAGAAACTGCTGGCGCAAACCGGTTCCAAGAAGGCATTGTTGGCATCTTCTTTCGGCGGTGCATTAAGAGGGTCTCTTGATAAGCACTCTACGTCGGAATGCTTTCGTCCAGCCACTGCGATGTCGAATTCTTGAAGTTGCATGCTCCGCAGAGCAAAGCTGACAGAAGAATCTTTCAAATTGGTTAGCCAGCACACAGCGTAGTGGTCACTCATAACCTTGTATGAGCGTGCCTGAATATTCTTTTAATGGTCGGCCCAGGTGGCGGCCAGACACGTTTTCTGACGTCGAATAGTTGGCTTCAGCTTTCGTCAAGGAACGCTTGCGTATGCAATAACTTTCTCTCCTCTCCGTTACGCTTCTGAATGAGGACCGCACCTTAGCCTACGCTGCTTGCGCCGGTATGAATTTCAATCTGAGGTTTTTCATCAAAGTGCGCGAATGCAGCGGCAGACTTTAAGCGGCGCTTAAGATACAAAAAGGTTTCTTTTGGTGGCGCATTCTAATTTGAATGGCATGTCTGATTTTGTAAGCTACGTCAAAGGTTGGTCAAAGTTGCTCGCAAATTGCCATAGCAAGCGCAGAGTACAAGAAATAGGCGCACAGCTTTCTTCTCACGAAGCTGCCGAAACTTTGCCATAGCAGCTGATTTTGGCGTATGTGGCCGAACTCTCTACTTGCTTACAATACGACCCAAGAAGTATAATAGGCACGTTTGTGATATCAGCGTTACCCCTTACAGGATTATAACATGCAACACTTAACGAAGCCTTTTCAGGTGGTCTTCTAAATTTGAAGAGAAGACAACGACGTCATCTGAGTACACTGGAAAAATTTGACACTTCCACCCTGCCATCTAGTATCGATCCGTTACTCGCTGCAACGTCGCTATGCGAGGCAAACGCCAAGTAGCACCACCTTGAGCTCGTATAAGCCGTCCGGTGTGATGAAGGCCGTCTTCTCGTAGCCAGTAGCGGCTTCCGTGGATGAGAAATACTTAGCGATGCAGTATTGCTCATTGTGTCGTCGTTGCGGGGGAGTGCTAGGAATCTTTGTTCGTTACGTTTTAAGCAGCGGTAATTGATACAGAAGCGGACAGTACTGTCTTTCTTCAATAGAACGCCTGGTGCCGTGCAGGGGCTCTTCCAGATTGGATGAAATTATCACAAAGCATTTCCTCAACTTAATCCGAATGACCTGGCCTCCCGCGGTGATACGCGGTAGGAGCTCTGGCGCAGATGTCGGGTGTATTCGCCTGTGGCAGTAGCAAAGCCAAGTTGACTCACCTGCGGTGCTGATGAAAACCACTCGCTGAAGCTTTGACGAATTGTGCGTATTTGGGTGTGTCTGCTTTGGGCTACCGCTGAGTTGATGTCGAAAGAGGGCTTGGTTAGCGAAGCACTTTGGCATTTCTTCCAGGGACGTCATTTTCACAACGCACAACACTTCTCTCGTGTGTGAAGATAATTTTCTGCCTGGCTGGGGTGGGTCGTTTGTTTGTGATGCTTCGACCTGACGAAGACGTAATACGTAATATGACGATGCTCTCAATTCTTTGGCTTACCCTGGCATATGTGCCACACAGCCACTCGTCACGGCTTGCTACGTGTGTCCCAGCACAAACACAGACTTTCGTCGCTGGGTGCACACGTGAGTCAGATGTCAGCAGTCCGAAGTGCATCGCCATACCGGCCTCCTATTGGCTCCTTTCCATCCCCCGACGCCCGCTTCAGCGTATGCAACGAAGATATTATCGGCCCTCTTCCTCCTTGAGGATACCATTGATATCTGTTAACTGGAATTGATAGCTTCATAGATGGCCGGAAGCACAGCCCCTCCAGAAAATAACAGTGTAGTCGATTGCTCGCTCGCTCACCAATCTCTAGATTAGCTGCTATAGTGTTTCTTCCCCCATTACAGCCAATAGTGGACATCAATTCGACACCACATTATTCGCTAGCCTTTCTCGTCTTCTCGGTGCCAATACTATTAAAACAAAGTCCATCCGATATCCAAAGGTGTAATTGAACGGTTGCACAGGCAACTGAAGGCTTCTTTAATGGTTCCGACTTACTCTTCAACATAGATCGAGCGCCTCCTTACGTTATGCTTGGAATCCACGCTAAACTTCGCAGTACGGAGCTTACGCTTAGATCTACACTTCGAGTCTCTGAAGAATTCTTCGACCTCTCCCCAATAGCACCAGCGGACGTTTCGGACTATGTGTGCTCCCCCTACTCAATACTAAGCTCACTGTCGGACCTCCGCGGCAACGCCAGTCGTTTTGCTCGGTTTACGTGAGTCCCAACCCTGCGAACTGTACAGTCGTTTTTGTGCGCCAAGACGCTGTGCGCCCTCCGTTACGGCTTCCGAATGATGGCCCATGCAAAGTGCTTCAATGTGCCCCTAAATACTTTGTACTGCTCATAAACGACCCGGAAGATACAGTCTCCATCAACTGCCTCAACCACACCTACTTAGACTCTGACACCGCCACAACCTCTACGGTCACATTCCCTTCCTACCGTTCCTGTCCTAACGCTGCGGGCAGTTCGCCATTCGCCCCTATCTTACGGCTCCTTCGCTAGAGGGGGACCTTGTAGCGCGCCTCTACGCGTCATGGTGGTCTTGCACGAAACGACACAATCCAGTATTCGCTGGCCGAGCGCGAGAAGAGGATGCTGCGGCTGCCAGACCGAACGCCAGCAGTGCACAGCCCAGGTCTGGCTTGGTAGAGCGGGGGCGAGTCAATATATTTCGTGGATGCCAGACAAGATCTTCAGCCTGGTTCTTGTACGCAACAGGTGCATCAACTTCGGATTGGTCGGGAAGATGTTTCGGATGTCTACTAGGCCGGCGAGACAAGCGATTGCCGTCCCTTGTACTTTTCGAAAATGCGCGATGTCGAGCGCTCGTTCCAAGAGCAACTGGATACCTTCCTTGGACATCTTCAGCGGTTTTGTTGTACCAAATATCTATGCTAAGCTGCTACGCTCAACTCTCCGTCAATGACCACCAGCGGTGTGGGCGTCTTTTGGAATCTGTCTTGTGTGTGTGATGGGAAGTGCAGCGCCAGAAGTAAGCAGACTCGTATAACCAACTAGCACACTTGAAATTTTTACTCAGTATGTTGATATTTATACCTATGTGACTCAGCAAAACTCGTATCATGTGTTGTTTTGTACGTAGAGAGCTTGATGAGCTTTGAGAGTAGATTGATTGTCGTCATATATTCACTAAGCAAGTTCAAACCAAAAATCCAGTCGCGGAAACACTGCCGTAGGGCCACGGCGCGTTTTTTATGGTTACCATTGTGGTCCATCGCCCTGACGGCATTATACTACAAGCTGTGCGGATAAGCGGGCCATCCCATGTTCTCGTAACTTTCTTGAGTTGGCTGCGAACGGCCCGCTGATGACTGAGTAGTCAGCTTTCGTGTCCGCTAAGAAAGTAACCGTGCAACCCTTGAGAGACATGTAAATGTCGCTTGTTCGCGTCTTCGCATTGCATGTTAGCCTTAGTGACCGATCTCGACTTCGCCCTGTACTAGGATGCGACTGTAGCCCATCGTTGTACATTCGCTCGACGGCGATCTAAGTCCAAATTTTGGTCACGTGGTCATCGATGTTGTCGTGTTTATGGCGATGTAATATTTTCAGCGTCGTCACTCATCCGAAGCCGAGGATATGCGTTAGTTCCTCGTGTCGCAATCTCACCACCGAACGATGCTTTATTTAGTTCTCACTACGGAGGCGAGTTGACCTTCCTCGTACGTAATTACGGCCCGAAGACATAAAGCCTGCGCTTAACGGGGATGGAGAGTGGTACAGGCGGCTTGAAAATGCGTACTCTATGCTGCAAAGGAAGTCGTCTATTTCCTGTGGTCATCAGCCAGGACGGGGTCATGTAGCATCGATGGAGTCGCCGCCGTGGCCGATACGTTTATACAGACGCAGAATGTTTCTGCTAGCCACAACAGTCAGGTCTAGAACGTCACAAGATGCCCTGCATTTGGTTAGCACCACCCCTAGCCCTGACAGAAAGTGTGCACAAGAGTGGCAGCATTTTTAATATCACTAGCCATCAATTTCTCCTGCACCGTCGACATCAGCAGCGAGGGATATAATTGAATTGAATTAAAGTTTATTTGCATCATCTCACATCATGTCACATACAATGTGTATATGACACTGGAAGCGCGAGGAAAAAGGTGTCTCAAGGACACCTTCACAAAGCCCCACGCTCCCGTAGTGGCATCACGCAACAGTGGCAGAACAGCTCTGTGACAAAAAAACAACAATAAAAATGCAACAATAAAACAGCAATAACAGTATTAATGCATTAATTGCGCGACAAGGTCAAACGGAAAGGATGAGGCGAAAGTGGCCAAGTAACTGAAAACATAGACAAACAACTTACAGAGGGTGCGCACAGCACGAATAATAATAAAAAAGCAAAGCAAAGTAACATATTGTCTTTAATTATCATTGTTGAAGAAGTTACTGATTATGGTACGTATTGATTTGAAGCTAACTGTATTGAGGTGAGTGTTTTGGCTGTGAAGCCAATTAAGTAACCTTGGTCATCTGTTTCGATCATTTTTTGTCCATATTTTGTTTTATATGTTTTTAACTCGCCGTGATTCGCTATGTCCAGTTGTGTAGATAAGTTCACCTAATTGCAGATTGGCCAGATTTGCCAAAACACCAGACTCAGTATTCAAATCTTGTTTCAGTGTCCTAATATCGCGATAGTAATATAGCTTTGCGACTGGCATTACTGCGTATTTGATGAACAGTTAGTGGGCATGAAAGGCGGCTGGAACGTTCTCAACAATTCTTAAAAACCTTTTTTGTAACAAAAATATTTTTGGAGGTTTCTTTCAGTTTTGGACCCCCAGACTAAATGTCAGTAGTTAATTCTAGAGGAAAATACGGTATTGTAAGTTAGCATTGTAAAGAAGCCCGCTTCATCACGCTGTGTTTAGTTGGCACGCCAGCTGGCCGCCTTTCAGAATTTAAAGTCAATTTCATCTTGTCGTGCAGGTTAGTATTCAAACTTTCTTGGTTAAATCCAGCAATCACTGGTTGTGACTGTTTTACTTATTCGGAATCTGTTCTCTCTGCTCATGCATCGGGGTGACGTAGAAACCAACCCAGGTTCCACCACAGAAGAAATCCTGTCCGAAATACTTGAAGTATGAAACAATAAGAATGAAGGGCTTGACCGTACTGAATCAAAACTGGATAAGGTTAAGACCATCTCTTTAGCTGTACGTGACGTTGCCACAAGTGTCTCAGGGCTTGAAGAAAGCGTTCAGAACCTAAAAAAAAAGCCTACTTGGTTGCAGACTGAATAACGTTTTAGTCTTTGGGCTTAGTGAAAATGGCGATGAAACGCTAGAGCTGTTTACGACAAGGCTAATTAATGAGGTGTTCTACGAGAAGCTAGGCATAGCTGTTCCCTCCACAGAAAGAATACAGCTTATCGTTGACAGCAGCCGGGCAAGTCAAGATCAGTGATTATAAAGTCCATCGACCACGGCGAAAAGTTTAGCATAATGCGAAATTTTTTATATTAAAAGATGTGGTAAAACTATCGGGCTTCTCAGAAGCAACGCGATAAGGAAACGAAATTGTGGGAGAGCACGTTTGAGATCAGGAACGTTGGAGGCAATTATTTGATGTACGATAAAATCAATGTAGGTAAGAAGCGGTTTCAATAGGACGACACTGCAAATAAACGTATCCTTGCGGCTAAACACCCTGCCTATGGCAAAAAAAAAAAAAAAAAACTCCTGAGACAAGAAACTGATACAATCCACTACAGTTGTCGTTGGAATCTTTGAAGGTAAACGCACGGAGTGTACTAAACAAACTGGAGGGCGTAGGAAGTATAGTAATAGCACATAAACCTGCTATATACCAACCGAAACTTGGTTACGCTCTGAAATAGGTGATTTCGAAATAACATGAAGTTGCCGCATCTACGAAAAGACAAATTCTAGGGATGGTGGAGTTGCCAAAGTAAAGATTCATTGCAAGTCGTCAGGCTTCCTGACATTCCTGTACTTAGTTCGTAATTGTTAAGTTATCTTCAAGAGCCCTTAACCTTATTATAGAGCATTTTATAGGTCTCTGAATTGCGATAATACATCTTTTGAAAAAATATATTGATTTTTATGTGGAGCAAACAATTTTCATGCAACTTAATGTTAGGCGATGATTTTATTATTCTGTCTAATAAAAGGAATAACTTCTTTCCTGAACCACTTTATAGATCTGCAGACTCCTAGTTGACACCGTCTTTCTCCTAGGTTTAACTCAACTCATAAGGCAGCCTCCACGCATTCAAAATGGCTCAACGTCCATCGTAGATTTATTGTTTCTTTCTGAGAAACTGCTTCATCGCACTAAAATTCATCGCACCAAAATAATAAGCAAACACAACAAACAACAAACACGAGCAATCACTCAGTGGGCACAAACGGGAAACAATAGATTGCTTTTTTCCACCATTCTCTTTCAGAGTCATGTTCTGTCGACCGCTCACGTATAATATTCAAGAATGTGGTGTTGAAATGTATAATTGAATTCGTGCAGTGTTACCGAAAAATTGTACATAATACTGCTGCGAACTTTACAAGTCTTTATTTTTTATTTTTCGACAGCCGCCTGCATGCGGCCTTGTCACATTGATCGTGTACATCAATTATGTAATCTTTGTTGAGGTCGCAAGATGTGGCTTTATTATTTTCTTTGCTGTAGAATATATTTCGAGATGTCCCATGAAAGAGTGCATTCACGCGAGTGTGTTTATACAATGTTCCAGGCTTTGGTAGTCATGGTGTGCGGTTTTGTATCGAACTTTCATCGCCGCAGTTTAAAATGAGCGCTGGCGTGTGATACGGCCATTCGCAGATCGACGACCGGTGACCACGAATGCTGCTATTTACGCCGCAGATTCCTTAGTTCTTTTGCGGGTGCAATACTCCCAATAAAGATATGATTGCTGTGAAGATCAAGTATCATCATTTGCTACCAATAGCATTGTCACCGCCACGTGATATCTAGTGGAGGTGCTCTATCCCGACATTCCCAGTTAGCAGAGAACGTGGGGCTCTAGTAGGTCCGATGTAGGCAATTAGGGCTGGGGCAACCATCATAAAACCTGCATCGGTCCCCGATGGGGCAAAAGTGGGCAAGCCCCAGTTGGGATTGCCCTGTTCTTGCTGCATGCGTCCCATAGCGGCGTTGCTCGGGCTAATGCGGAGCACATTCCTGCATCCAGACTACAAGGGTCCCTTGACGGATATTTGAGGGCAATCCAACCTAAATGTCGCCTCTTTATGGGAAAGCCCTCAT
The DNA here is from genome assembly GCA_023969395.1 of Amblyomma maculatum. Taxonomy (NCBI): domain Eukaryota; kingdom Metazoa; phylum Arthropoda; class Arachnida; order Ixodida; family Ixodidae; genus Amblyomma; species Amblyomma maculatum. The sequence continues at coordinate 62,986 of JAJIZL010031991.1, forward strand.
AGATCCGAAATGAGGCCGCCTCTATTAAACCTTTGTGAGACCTACATCGGCGGTAGTAGTGCAAAAAAAAAAAAGCAGACGCGCGCACATGCTGCCCCAATCGGCCCCTTGTAGGTTACTTAAGGACCGGTGACATATGAATAAGAGCTCAATTTGGGCAAGCCCTCGTCCAGCCCAAATGAGGCAGCCTTAGCTAAACCGCTTTAAGTCCCACCTCGGCGGTAATGGGGCAGGAAGGCGGGCGTCCCGCATGGTACCAAAATCGGCCCCTTGTGGGGACTTTGAAGACACATGCAGCAGCAGGTGGGCTGTAGGTTCAAAAACAATACCCAGCCCAATTGGGGCTGCCCACACAAAACTGCTTTATATCCCACATGGGCGGTAATGGGGCTGGAAGACGGGCGGGCCCACATGATACAAAAATCGGTCTCTTGTGAGAATTTGAAGGTACTTGCAACAGCAAGTGGGCTTGAGGTTCACAAACAACCCCTAGCCAATTCGGGCTGCCCACACAAAACCGCTGTAGGTACCACATCGGCCGTAATGGGGCTAGAAGGCGTGCGCACAATTGTGCAATCATTCTTTCCAACCTTTATTTGTATTAGATGTTGCCCTAAATTACTATTATAGTTGATTTGTATAAGAGTTGTTGCCATTTTTTAATGGTTAGAAATATTACATGGCTTTAGTTCTCGCGCTCATGCAAATTGCGCTAAAATACTAAAACATGCTGATTGCTAACTGTTGCTCCTTATGCGGTTGCTGTGGACAGCCTGCAACTCTCAGCACAATATTGCTGTTCAGGAACACACATCTCCATAGCCTGAATAAGATGTATTTGACGTCATTTAGGCTAGGATACTGCTATGAATTATTGTAAAATTTAATATTGTGGAGCAAACGGAAGAACCGGAAATGGGCATGGAATAGTCCTAATGGAGAGACTAAAAATGAAATCGACTTCATAATGTGTTCAACCCCCGCCATTATGCAAGATGTAGAGGTAATAGGGAAAGTGCGATGCAGTGACCACAGGATGGTGAGGTCCCGAATTAGCTTAAATCTGAAGAAGGAACGCAAGAGACTAGTAAGAAAGAAACCCATCAACGAATTAACGGTGAGGGGGAGGTCAGAAGAGTTAAGGATCTCGCTACAGAATAGATATTCAGCTCTAACTTAGGATGGCGACATTACCCTAGAGGCAAGGAACAATAATTTCAGAGATATCATTACTGAGTGCGCGGTAGAAGTAGGCGGTAGGATAGTTAGAGAGGATACCGGTAAGCTGTCTAAGGAGACGAAAGATTTGATTAAGTAACGCCAGAGTATGAAAGCTTCCAATCCAACAGACCAGATCGAATTGACCGAGATATCAAAGCTAATCAATTAGCGCAAGGTGGCCGATATAAGGCCACCTTGCGCTTGCCGATATAGATATATATCGGCCACCTTGCCGATATAGAAAATTGAGCATGCTGTAAAGAACGGGGGAAGCTTAAAGCGGTAAAGAAGAAATTGGGCATAAGCAAAAACCACATATATGCGATAAGGGACAAGGCGGGCAACGTCATCACTAATATGGAAAAGATAGTCAAAGTAGCCGAGGAGTTCTATACAGATCTCTACAGTAGCCAAAGTAGTCAGGGCCGTAATGAGATTGGCGATAGGGAAAAACAGTCAGACGTTCCACCAGTGACCAAGGACGAGGTCAAGAAAGCACTAGAAACTATGAAAAGGGAGAAATCAGCTGAAGAGGATCAGATAACTACAGATTTGCCGAAGGACGCGGGGGATATCGTGCTAGAAAAACTGGCCACCCTGTATACGCAGTGCCTGGTGTCATCGACGGTACCGGAACCATGGAAGAATGCAAACATTATCCTCATTCACAAGAAAGGAGACTCTAAGGACCTTAAAAATTACAGACTAATCAGCTTACTGTCTGTTACGTATAAGGTATTTACTAAGGTAATCGCTAATAGAATCAGGACAACCTTAGACTGCAATCAAGCAAAGGATCAAGCAGGGTTTCGGAAACGGTACTCTACTATCGATCATATCCATACCATCAATCAGGTGACAGAAAAATGTTCGGAATATAACGAGCTCTTATACATAGCATTCATTGATTGCGAAAAAAGCATTTGACTCAGTTGAAACCTCGGCGGTGATGAAGGCATTGCGAAATCAGGGGGTAGACGAGCCGTACATGAAAGCGCTGGAAGTTATATATAGTGGCTGCACAGCAACCATAGTTCTGCATAAAGAAAGTAACAACATTCCCATAAAGATAGGTGTTAGGCAAGGAGACAAAATCTCCCCAGTACTATTCACAGCTTGTTTAGAGGAAGTATTCAGAGACTTGGAATGGGAACAGTTATGGATAAGAGTAGATGGAGAATACCTCAGTAATCTGCGATTTGCTGATGACACTGCCTTGCTAAGCAACTCGGGGGATGAACTGCAAATAATGATTGGTGACCTAGACAGGAAAAGTAGAAAAGTAGGCTTGAAAGTCAATATACAGAAGACTAAGGTAATGTTCAACAGCCTCGGGAAGGAACAGCAATTTACATTAGGTAGCGAAATACTGAAAGTAGTAGGCGAATATGTCCACTTAGGACAGGTAGTAACCGCAGATCCGGACCATGAAAAGGAAATAACGAGAAGAATAAGATTGGGATGGAGCGCATTTGGCAAGCACTCGCACATTATGACTAGCAGCTTACCGGTATCGCTAAAGAGGAAAGTATACAACAGTTGCATCTTGCCTGTACTCACCTATAGGGCTGAAACGTGGAGGCTAACCAAGAGAGTTCTACTTAAGTTGAGGACAAGCCAGAGGGCTATGGAACGAAAAATGGTAGGGGTAACATTAAGAGATAGAAAGCGTGCAGAGTGGGTCAGAGAAAAAACTCAAGTTACCGACATTCTAGTAGAAATTAAGAAGAAGAAATGGACATGGGCAGGACATGTAGTGCGAAGAGAGGATAACCGATGGTCGCTGAGGGTAACAAACTGGATTCCAAGGGAAGGAAAGCGTAGCAGGGGGCGGCAGAAAGTTAGGTGGGCGGATGAGAATAAGAAGTTCGCAGGGGTCAAGTGGATGCAGCTAGCACAGAACCGGGTTAAGTGGAGAAATATGGGAGAGGCCTTCGCCCTGCAGTGGGTATAAGCAGGCTGATGATGATGATGATGATGATGATGATGATATTGTGGCTGTTCAGAAAGAGCAGACATGTATAAAATAATTAATGATGTGCATACATATTGATTGGGAGAACTGGGACTAGGGCTTCCCATCAATTACGTGCGTCATGAGAATAATGTGGGCAAGCCCAAGTGCGGCTTGCGTTATAGAAACAGCATCGGTCCCATGTTACTATCTCAGGGGCTAACCGAAATAAAAAAATAAATGTTCAACCATAGCGGCTGCCAGAATCTCTCCAAAGTAGAACCATTTGGGGAGTTGGCGGAATGTGCCCTTTTGGCAATGCGGGAAAAATGTGGGCAGCCCCGCAAGGGCTGCCTGCACCGGTCCCTAGTGGGGCTCATCGAGGCTTTGTCGACAGCCCCCTTCAGGCCTACGTCGGCCCCTATTGCAGCAGCCATATTTAGCCACCGGGGCTCTCCTGCATTGCTTACATTGGAGCCACCGGGGCCCCACCTTCATTGCCCACTGTGTGCTACCTGGGTTGTAACATACCCCCAAAGATGGCACCCCTAGAGCAGAAAGCACCCTCGGTTTTTTCCTACCCCGTGAGCTCCCCTGCTTCCAAGGACGACCGGGCAAGAATGCGGAAGACTTCATAAACCTGTTGAACGTGTGGCAACATTAAACGCCCAAACCGGCGAAGCGAAGAGAAGGGAAGTCTACTTCGCTCTAGAAGGATCTGCCCCAATATAATTCGAAAATTAGGAGACTTCTTTGAAGGATTGGGAGGCTTTTAAGAAAGCGTTTTACAACCTTTAGAAGTGTCATCCTGATGGAAACAACCCCGCCCTTCCGTGAATTAAGGTATCAGTTCCCAATTAGGCTTGTTCTGGCTTAGTTGAGGAGATGAAACACCTCTTCCGTCGGGCCAACCCAAAAATGACGTAAGGTGAGAAAGTCTATTTTTTGATGCGAGGCATGAAAGAATGACTTTTCGCTTCCCTCGTCAAAAGCCCACCCATAACGGTGGTCGAATTCCAACGAGAAGCATCCTCACTAAAACTGACCGTCGGTGCCCGCACTCGCCAGTGCAATCGGCCTCTCCAAGTGGTCTCTGCAAACAACTGCGTCACCACAGCTCCAACTACGGGTAACCTTCATGAGATTATCCGTGAGGTTGTTCGACAAGAGCTTCGCCCACTCCTCTCTTCGCCAACGCAGCCGCAGGTTGCGTCGCTCACGGACACCATCCCATCAGCATGCATTGGGCGTTCCTCAGCCGACGGCCCCGACACCTCCAGCTCCAGAAGCAACAGAGAGTAACTTTGCTGCTCCATTACACTGCCCTATACACCGACGCGACCCTCTAAGCCCCCTTCGACTTGAACAAGATCCACCTTGAACATGGCCCCCACCCGCCAAGCCTAAGAACGATCGCGAAGCCCTAGGAAGTGCTGCGACGTCTGCGACACTTTCCATACAGATGCATCGGCCTGCTTTGCTTCGCTATCGACGCTCCACGACCCCGTTCTGGTGGACGATCAGAAGAAATCGAGCGCTACTTGCGCAGGGCAGAGTCAACAAGCCTTCGGTACCGCTCGTATACGCCCGATTTGCATTGCCGGGCAACCCTAATATCTAAGGAATGTCTCGTAGCCCACATAGAAGAAACTAAAGGCAGCAACCTTTGGCCGACGAGGAGTGACGACGCTGCCGCATTAACTCCTCCGCTAGCACGACGATTCGCCCAGACTCGAAGCTGACACCGCCACCCAGCCAAGCGGCAATAGCGTGCCATAGCCGCAAGCTCTGTACACGACGGAGTCGAGATCGAACTCCGAAGCCAACATGCCTTACGAGAACACGAGCAAGTGACCTAGCCGTTGCTGTCGACGGCCGCACCGTTACTGCCTTAGTGGACACCGGAGCTGATTATTCTGTCATTAGTGGACTATGCGCCGCCCATCTCAAGCAAAGGATGACCACGTGGGATAGCCGACTCATCCATATTGCTTTTGGTGACCGTATTACACCATCGGTGCGATGCACCACTAAGGTTACAGTAAATGGACGTGCCTACCCAGCTAGCTTCGTGGTTGTGCAAAATACTCGCGCGTTATTATCCCGAGTATGGATTGCCTCAGTGAACATCGAGCGATCATCGCTGTTCCATCAAAGCTCGTCAAGCTTTCGACAGACGATGTCATTCCTACTACGATGACTTCGACGCAATTTGCCGATGTGAACGTCCTGGACGAAGAATTGTGTATTTTGTTGTGTTGGGTTTCATGGCTAATAGGCAACTAAAATCATCATGTGCCAAACTCTGGGTAAATCAGTTCCTAATAGAATAAGTTAAAACTTGTTTAGCAGCTTTTCATTTAAAAATTTAAAAGAGAAAACTAAGACAATGGCGTTCTCTCTTAGCAAGAGGCTTGGATGAAATAGAATGTGTTCACTATATAAACATATAAAATGTTTCTTCCAGATTTTTTCTTATTTCGTGCATCATATTGAATGGGGTTTATTGTCAGCTATTCACTACATGGCTCACATATAGGTTTTTTTTTTCTCGGAGGAGTATGAAGCTGTGTGTGAGGTGTTTGCTCAATTCGGAGGCGACATTCACGCGGCAGCAGTGGACAGCAACCAGAACGCGTCTTTTAAGT
>JAJIZL010031991.1:68818-81843 GCA_023969395.1 Amblyomma maculatum
GCCTGCTGTCATTCACGCGGCAGCAGTGGACAGCAACCAGAACGCGTGTTTTAAGTTTTTCTGCACTTGTTCACAGGTTGGTGGTGCTTCTAGCCTTTCTTATAAAAACAAATTTTATCTTGTCTACTGCTGCCACTTTGAAGGTTTTTTTAGATTTCTTGACGATGCCGGATGAAGATGCAAAAGAGTGTTTGTCATGTCATGGCCCGTTGCCTGAAGATGGCATGTATATTACGTGCACTGGTTGCAAATAATCGTACCATCTAGGCAAATGCTCTGGGGTGAAGACCACTAACTGCCGTACCAAGGGTGCTTCACTGACGTCTAGTTGGATCTGTCCAACCTGTGAACATGGACAGAAAAGATGTGTCACCGTCCTCACGCCAACTGAAGACTCAAATATTTTGAAGAGGTTAAAAGAGTTAGATGAAAAGGTTACCCTTATCCCCCCCCCCCCCTCTTGTCCAAAGTTGACAATTTGACACAATTATTGAAAACAGTCAGTGACATTGAAACCTCGATAGAATTGCTTTCTGACAAATACGACACGATTTTGAACAAGTTAGACAAGCAGGACTCTGACATTGCAGCCTTAGAAAGTAGAGTCGAGAGCATAGAGTCAGGAACGTCACCGAGCACGAACGAAGTCAAACTAAAGCTAAATGAACTTGAACAGTACAGTCGCAGGCAAAACATGGAGGTACATGGATTCGCAGAGGAAGCAAATGAAAACCTGCTAAGAAAAATGAATGACCGGGCTTGCAAACTTCAGCTACCCCTGCTTGAAAACAGTAACCTGGACGCACTTCATAGGCTACCAGCACGAAAGGGGAAAAAGTCGATCGTTCTTGCTCGGTTTGCATCTGTCCGACTAAAAGAAGAGTGGATGCGGAACCGCTCACGCCTTGAGGATGAAGCATCTGACCTGAAATTTTTGGACAACCTCACCCCTTTCAATAAGCGCCTTCTTTGGTTAGCGAATGGAAAAGGCAAAGAAAAGAACTATCGCTTTGTATGGCAAAAAATGGTCACATTTTTGTGCGGAAAACCGAGGGCGTCAGTGCAATCCGCATCCGTGATGAAAGTGACTTTGATAAGATGACATGATTTGCTGCATCGGTAGTGAATTTCTACTGTGAATGACAGTCTCAATGGAGAGCAGCTGTTATCACGATGCTAACTCCTTTAGATGTATCAAGATTGCAAAAACTAAATCTGGATGCTTTTCTTTTTATCACCTGAATGCATGTAGCTTAAAGAACAAAGAAGAAGAAGTAGGTACTTTTTTGTCGACATTAGATCATGATTTTGACGTGCTTTCTTTCACTGAAACGTGGTACACTGATTTGAACGATGTTGTCTGCTTTCCGGGTTACAGATGTGAAGCACTGTTCAGGAAAAACAAAAAAGGGGGTGGTGTAGCTTTGTACATGAAAAACAGTATTCCTTATGAACTGCTCCCGCAATACACAGTTTTGAGCCCCGCATACGAGTCACTTTTTATTCAGACAGGTGCATTCATCTTTGGCGTAATTTATCGGCCACCTTCTTCGTCCCTTCAAAAGTTTTTTCATTTTTTCGACGTTGTATTAGATGATTTTGCCTTGCAAAGTAAACTTGTGGTAATAATGGGTGATTTCAATATTAACATGCTAGAACAGTCACATTCTGTGAATGAATTCGTTGATATAGTATCGGCCAATGGGTTTTATAACAATCACAAAACCTACCCGCATCACACACTCCAGCGAAACACTTATTGATCTTTGTATAACAAACAGCGATATTCACGGTACAATAGCAGGAGTATTCCTGAGTGACGTCAGCTATCACCTATCAACTTTCTGCTTCATTCAAAGGTCATATAAACAGATCGTCGAACGTACCGATCGACCACAGAATTTCCGGATTATAAGCAAGATCAAAATTGACCATTTTCGTCAACTCGTTTCCTCTATAGACTGGAGCGAATTACTATACGAGGAGGATCCTAATATTTTGTACGACAGTTTCTTGGATAAAATAATAACGTTGTATGAATGTGCTTTCCCAGTTGTAGCAATAGCCAAATGCAGAAAAGGAAGGAAGCCTTATATTACGCGAGACCTGCTTAGACGAATCAATGCACGAAATAGACTTTTCAGCCAGTTTATAAAATCGAAAGATTTGTCAGTCCTGAAAGAGTATAGAAGAATTAGAAATAAGTTAGGTGCTGATATAAAAAAGTCTAGAATTAACTATTGCGCTCAGAAGTTCTCGGATGTTTATTTTGACCCTCAAAAAACCTGGCGTACAGTAAAAGATCTTCTACAGAAACCGGAGAAGAACGTACCAACTCAAATGACAATTGGAGGAACTGATCTTAGTGGTATAGATCTTGCTAATGAGTTTAACAGGCGCTTTTTGGCACTTGGAGCCTTTCGTGCAACAACGTCCAGAAATACTGGACAATACGTAGAATCTAATGTACAACATAGCCTTTTCCTATATCCCACAACTGCTTCAGAGGTTAATGACATAATACTTGGCCTCAAAAACAGCTGTTCCTGTGGTTTTGATGGCATTAAGGTAGCACCAATTAAAGCAATTGCTGACTTAATAGTTAATCTACTTTGTCATCTGACATATCTAATCTTGACAACAGGTGTTTTCCCCGACAAAATGAAGATAGCAAGAGTGGCTGTTTTGTTTAAAGGCGGTGCTGCAAACATCATCAGTAATTACCGACCTATATCAGTTCTCCCGTTGTTTTCCAAATTAGTAGAGAAAGTGATTAATATTAGAATCACTAACTACCTTAATAAACATGAGTTAATCTCTTCTAGCCAATACGGATTTCAAAAAAATAAATCGACTGAATCTGCTTTGCTTAGTATCAAGGAAAAGCTTATCAAAAACATAGAAAATCATCTGTACACATTAGGTGTTTTTCTAGACTTTAGTAAAGCATTCGATTCAATTAAACATGATATACTTCTTAACAAACTGCCATTTTATGGAATACGAGGGGTTCCACTTAAACTATTGCAGAATTACCTTTCATGCCGCTCTCAGTATGTTGTTGTCAATGGTTTCACCTCCGAGTCTTAGTTGATTAAATTTGGGGTTCCCCAAGGGTTAATTTTAGGACCTACCTTGTTTCTTCTGTACATTAACGACATTGTATCTCTACCAGAAACTCCTCCTATCATCCTTTACGCCGACGATACAAGTGTATTTTTTTCAGCAGAAAACTTAGACTCCTTTATTCCACATGTAAATTTATGGCTTGAGAATTTATCTGATTGGCTTATTGCAAATGAGCTAGCATTAAATGTTGACAAAACAAAGTACATTGTGTTTACTCCAGTTAACAAGGCTGTTAATATTAGTAATGAAGTGATATTTCAGTCGCGATCACTAGAGCGGGTTTCAGAAATCAAATTTTTAGGCGTTCAGTTTCAGGAAAACCTGAGTTGGTCTTGTCATGTTCGCTTCATTAAACGCAGTATTGCACAATGCATTGGTATGCTCGATCGGTTCCGTTTACTGTTGCCTCGTTATCTCCGGCATCAGCTCTATTTCAGCACTGTTCACTCGCGGCTACATTACTGCCTGCTTGTATGGGGCAGCACTTCGAGGACAAATATGGAAAGCCTCTATTTATTACAGAAGAAAGGTGTCCGCTTTATTGAAAATCTATCACGACGTGACTCGACATCATTACATTTTAGGCCAAATCGAATTCTGGACACTGAATCATTATTTAAGCTGCGATTGTCAGAGGTTGCCTTTTCAGATTTTAAAAGCAATCCAGCACTATTCATATTCAAATATACAAAACATGATCCACATTATGAATTTAGGAAAACCATTTTTATCAAGAACAACTGCCGGACGAATTATGGTAGACAATTATTCAGTTGGCAAATTCCTAACCTCCTGAACCTCTATCCTGACCTGATTGATATTATGAAAACCTGTTCCTCTCTGCCTGCCTTCCGGAAACAGGCAAAGATTTTCTTTAGTCATTTTCTTCAGTGAATGCCACGTGAAAAGTTTAAACCAGCTGGTGTGTGTAAGCAATGCAATGCTCGCATATTATACACTGTTTGGAAGATCAAGTTCTTCTGTAATGTCTTTCTTTTCGCTCTATCAAATTAACGTATCTGTTTGTATTATTTTTTGAAACAAAGGTGTTTTTTTTTTTTTGTCAAGCAAACCTATCTGTGGGTATTGTTTGTTTTGTAACAAAGGTGTTTTTTTTCCTATGTATATATTGCAACATGAAATCGTTTGCTGTGTTCTTGCTATGCTCCAAACTTGCTGTGTTCTTGCTGTGTTCCAAACTCTGTCTGCATGAATGCAGGGTGTCTAGGGCCCAGTCAGGTGACCACGCGTGTCACCTTTAGCCCTCTTCACCCAGACAGTTTTGTCTAAATCAAATAAACTCAAACTCAAACTCAAACATAGGATTACTTTGTAAAAGCGCTCTTTATGACGGAATGACTTCCAATCTTGAACAATAGGCTTGATCAATTTTGTTGTTTTTCCATTATCCCAGGGAGCCTGCCATTTAGTTCTTAATTTACCCGCTATGAATTTCATAGAGTCTTTGCGGGGCATATTGACGTTATTTCATTTCATTTCATTTCATTTTATTACTCTCAAGGCCGGTCAGGCGTTACAGAGAGGAGTGGGAAAAAAATAAGAATAAAAAGAAACAAACTAATAAACAGTTACAATTCATAAGCATTAAAAGTATCCTTGAATTTTTCAGAATCCTTGATGACGACGATGGTGGAGGGCAGGTGATTCCAGTCCGAGGCAGTTCTGGGGACGAAGGAATTAAGATATTGGATAGTCCTGCACTGTGGGATGTGCACCTTTAGGTGGTGATCTTTGCGGGACGATATGTGCGCCGGAGGAGTAAACAGGGACTGCTTTAAGTTTTCGCTGCCGTAATGTATTTTATGAAATGTGCAGAGGCACGAAATGCGGCGCCGAATGGCAAGATCCGGAAGATTAAGCGTTCTTTTCATTTCTGTAACACTGGCATGGCGGGAGTAATTAGACATTATGAACCTTGCAGAGCGATTTTGGATGGACTCAAGCAACACAATGAGAGAGTTAGTGTATGGGTCCCACACTGGAGTAGCGTACTCAATTTTTGAGCGGACGAGTGTTTTGTAGAGCAGTAGTTTCACAGAGATAGGGGCAAGGAAAAAGTTGCGACGAATGAAGCCGAGCATGCGGTTGGCATCGTTAGTAATATATTCAATGTGAGCCTTCCAGGACAGATCATCAGTTATTTCAACACCAAGATACTTATACTTGTTAACTTTGGTCAGTGGGGTGTCATCAAGAGAGTATGAGCACGGAATGTTGTGATTAGTCGTGCGCGTAATTCTCATTAATTTACATTTGTTAACATTTAGTTTCATAAGCCAGGTATTACACCAAGTTCCAATTATGTTCACATCATTTTGAAGAGCGCAAGCATCATCTTGGTTAGTAACTTCTCTGTACAAAACACAGTCATCAGCGAAAAGTCTTATTTTGGAAGTAACTGAGGAAGGAAGATCATTAATATAGATAAGGAAAAGAAGAGGTCCTAGAACTGATCCTTGCGGAACGCCAGAGGTTACGGGGGAAATGGGAGAGTCATGATCGTTAGCATTTACATACTGACTTCGATTACTTAAAAAGCACTCAATCCACTTTAAAATACCATTATCAATATTTAATTTACTTAACTTATAAAGTAACAGTTGGTGTGACACCGTGCAAAAGCCTTTGCAAATTCGATAAATATGCAATCAATGCGAGAAGAGTGGTCCAGTGCAAAAATCAAGTCATTAATGAATGCAATAAATTGAGTTTCACATGAATGATGCTTACGAAAACCGTGCTGTGAATCTGTAAAAAACGAATTAGTTTCCAGATAGTCAACAAGGTGTGAATAGATAATATGTTCAAGGAGCTTGCATGGAATAGATGTTAAGGAAATAGGCCTGTAGTTATTAGGATTATGAACGTCACAAGACTTGTGGACTGGAGCCACCTTGGCGATCCTCCAGTCGTCAGGCGGTGATGCGCTGCGGATGGACTGCGTAAAAATTTCGAACATCATGGATGAATATAAACATGTACTCTTCAAGAACTTATAACTAATACCGTCGACCCCTGCAGCTGAAGCAAGCTTTCCTTTCTGAATAAGCCTGGCAACACCTTCATCATTGATAGTTATAGGCTCCATCTGAATCGATTCAGAAACCGCAATATCGGGTAAGGTGGAAACCACGGAATTACTAAAGGATGAGAAAAATGTATTGTTCAAAGCAATGCAACACTTGTGAGGGGGAACCGGGATATTATTTATAGAGCGAAGTCGGACCTCTTTTGTTTTGCGCATATTTACGACGTTCCAAAATTTTTGCGGGTTGGAAACGAGCAACTGAGGCAGTGTGTCATGATAAAAAACATGCTTAGCGCTCTGCAGCGCCTGCTTGTACTGTGACGCGACAGCACGATAAAGGGGCCATTTATCAGCAATTTTTGAATTTTTCAGCTGCCGGAAAATGCGCTTCTTCGTAATTAGGAGGCGCTTTAGCGATACGCTGAACCAGGGTGCTTGTTTGGAGCAGGAAACGCGACGAGTGGGAATATATTCATTTATGAGATCATTCACCGTCGTTTTAAACACGTGCCAGTTTTCTTGAGTGGAGCGACTCCAGAACTGCGGGAAGAAGGTGTCGCAAAAGCGCTCAATCTCTGCATTAATAGCTTGAAAGTCCGCCTTGTTGTAGTTCCTAAGTAGCTTGTATCTTTTTGGAGAGCGAGCCGAGCGTGAAGGCATAGTTAGGTGGATTGCACTATGGTCACTTAGGCCCGGAAGAAAGCTGATTGAAGATATAGTTTCAGGAGAGGTGGTTAGCACAAGATCAAGTATGTTGGCAGATGTCTGAGTAGCACAGGTTGGTTCTTTAACGATTTGATCAAGGTTGAACGTAGAACACAATTCAATGAATGCAGAACATTCTGAGAAAGGACGTAACAAATGATAAGAGGGGCTGTTCCATGAAATCGCGGGAAGGTTGAAATCGCCAAAAATATAAAGAGGAGACCTCGGAAACTTATAAAGGACCTGATTAATGGCGTCATGTAGGTCATCGCAGAAGCAAGGCTGTGAGCTAGGTGGTCGATAGCACACGCAAAACAAAACGTCCTTGTGGTTCAAACGTAAGCAAATGCAGAGAAATTCCAGTGAAGAATTCACGGGAACGCCATAGGAAGCAATTTCATCTGATACGGCAATCAAAACACCACCACCAACGCGCTCACAGCGATGAAATCTATAAATGTTATAATTTTTTTTCACAAGTGAACAGTTCCCGAGAATCAACTTTTTCAGACAGCCACGTTTCGGTCAGGACAATCACATCGGCAAGACACGTGTCGGCTAGGGCTGACAATGAGTCTCGTTTATTTAAAATGCTGCGAATGTTAGTGAAAAGAATCGAGTAATGTGGATTCGGTAATGCCTGAACGGCTGCTTTTTCCTATGGCGAACCTGAGAAAGAAGTTGATGCAGGCGTGTCTGATGCAGGCAGATGTGATGCAGGCGGGGCTGTTGCGTCATTTTCAGAGGCGCGCCCGCTAGGCGCTTCAACTTCGCATACGGCATCCGTGTCGGCAGAATATACGTAGCATTTTTTGTTTACGTACAGCCTGTTGTAACGCAGGTTGTATTTATGGCCACTTGCTTTACCATAGTCCATGAGCTTTTTCCGCGAAAGCCTGGTTGCTCTGCAAAAGTCCTCCTGTATAGACACGCCTGTATTCTTCAGTTTTGTTCTCTGAGCCCAAATGCCATCTTTAACTTTGAACGACGCGAACTTCACGACGATCGGTCGGCATTTCTTTTCAACGAAAGCTCCAAGGCGATGTGTCCTTGCAATGCCTTCATCGGTTAGTTCAAGGAAAAATGAGCTCAGAAGGCGTCTCCGTATCTTCTGCTCAGATTCCGCCCATGTTTCATCTGCTGCATCATCGACACCGTAAAATATAAGATTATCTCTACGAGACTGATCTTCAAATTCATCAAGGCGTGTCCGCAGAAGATAGCTTTCATCAAGAACAGCTTTAGTTACGAAGTGTTTCACGTCAGCCCCATCCAGAAGTGCTGTAGAATCTCTTTCCTTTGCCTGGAGAGCTGCCAGTCAATGTAATGCGTCTGACACTGTCTTCAAGCTGCTTTTGACTGGCCTCTAGCTGTTTTTGACCGGTCTCTAGCTGTTTTTGACTGGCCTTTACCTCGCTCAAAGAGGCCATTACTTCCCCAAGGCGCGATTTCATAGATGTTTTCAGGTCATTAATTGCAACTAATATATCCTCGTTACTCAGGCCTTGCTTGTTTGAACCAGGGTTCGACTCTACATCCCCTGACAACAAAAGTAACTTCACAACATGAATACAATCGGCAACGGTGCATCCCAAAGTGTGTGGGCATGGGACAAGCAGTAAACAGCGATTACTAGTACGCTTAGAATATAATGAAAGTGAGCAACTGACCTGCGTAAGCAAGTAGAAAGGCTTTAGCGCCATCATCGCTGCTGTCCCACGCCCACTGACGAGCGGATGCATCGGTCGACAATTTATACACTGCACGCTAGTTGATGACGGTAGCGGTGTGTCTTGCTTGTTGTAGCGCGGTGGCAGCGCGTTTTTGTCGTCCAACGGCGCGAAGTTCAAAGTGGCAGGACAATAATCGGCTGAGAAGTGTCCGTGGAGACGGGCAGCATATGGCAGCAAGGGTTGTCCTCCAGGCAAATCCAGGCAAAAAGCAGGGAAGTTGTAGTAGATCACGAGCAACTGCGTAAGCAAGTAGAAAGGCTTTAGCACCATCATCGCTGCTGTCCCACGCCCACGCCTACTGCAGTCCTATGAGCCCGTGCAGCACATTGGTTCGCTTTCTCATTTCCATTTATCCCCATGTGGCTAGGGACCCCATAGAATTTTATAACCTTTCCTTTGGGTAAGTTTTGCTACGAAAGCACAATCAAGGTTTCGGGTCTGTTAGGATCCATTATTCGGGGTTTCTTCATTTTTTTTTTTTAAGAGGGTTTTGTGCCGGCGAACTCTGACTAGTTTCCATTGCCCATTCAGAGGTCCTGGACGTTCGCAGGGCAGCTGCAGGTGTTTGAGTTTCAGGCTTCTTTTAGTAAGAAGCCTTTTGGGCCGTCAGCAGACAGGCCGGTGGGCCCTATTTTTCATATGACAGAGAAGCTTTCACTGTCCCTGCCTGATGCGGGGGTGATCCTGCCCGAGGCATAGCCTGGGCAGGAGCCAAACTAAAGTGTGGCCTGTCACCCCCATGTGTCCTCTAGGAGTAGTCTGCCTTTGCTGAAAAGATAAAGGGATTTTCTTTTTGAGGCGTTCCCGTGCTTCATTCACTCTGATGTTTTCTGTTGATTTTAAAGTCATGATTTCTTTTTCATTTTTCCAACATTGGCACTACCTGAAGTAGGCAGGGTGGTCCCCATTACAGTTGGCACAATGCGGCACAGCAGCACAGTTGTCCCAAGTATATGGTCAGTTCCACCACATCTTGCACATTTTCGACGGTCATGGCAGCTTTGTGAGCCATGGCCGAAACTCTGGCAATTGAAACAGCATCTTGGATTGGGAATATAATATGGGACAGTCACCTTAATGTACACTACTTCCATTGATTCGGATAGCTTAGAGGTCGCAAATGTGAGCACAAGAAGTTTATTTGGCATTTCCTTGTCATTTTTTCTTATTTTAATTCTCTAGACTTTTGTTACATGTACTTCATTGAGTTCGTCAAGCATTATTTCTTCCTTTAAAGTTTATGAAGACGCTCTCAGATATAACTCCATTGACAGTGTGTATTGACCTGTGAAGAGACGCTGTGATAGGGATGTCCCCAAATGACTTCAGCTTTGGAATATTGTCACATTGGTCTTTGTTTCGAACTTCAAGAAGCAGGTCTCCACTACCTAGTTTCGATACTTTGGATCCTGGTGCCAGGGCTTGTGTTAGGAATTTTGACACGATGAAGGGAGATGCAATGCGGGCTGACTTCTCTGGTTCTGCGCTGTTAATGACGGAAATTGTGGAGCACTTCTTGATTTCTATAATAGAATTCAGATAGTACTGTGGTCCACCTTTTTTGTTAGGCAATAATTTTGTTTTGAAGAGGAAGGTGTAAAATAAATATGCTCTTCGGCCTCAGTACCAGCCATCCATCATCGAGCGCAACAAGTGAGCGGGGCAGGAGCTTTAAAAATAAGTCCTGCCCACGCCAACTGTACACCGTAACTATAACGTAATATGGGGAACTTAGGGTAGTTACGCCACACAAGATTAACCCTGGTCGTCAGGACGAAGGAATAGTCCAAGATGAGATAAAAAGCCTTTATTCAAATCACTGAAATCACTACCTCTGAAACCTTCTAAAAACTTCAGCAATAGTGCATATTATTTTATGTCTAACCACCCGCTTCCACTAAATCTCTGCCGACTTCCCAGCAGAACCATGAGAGCTGAAACCGCTCGCAATTTTAACCTACCACCAGGCCACATTACTAATGGGGTAAGACTAATCGAACTCAATGGTGACAAAAACTGGAATGGAACTCTTATGATTTGAAATTAAAAGTAATTTAGTGCCCACATTTAATACATTACTCCTTAACCAGTAGTGACCTATGTGAATTATTGTAGTTTTCTTTTATTATCTATAGTTCATTATTACGCATTGCTATTTTGTCTGCCTATATTGTACCGTAATCTGGATGGACCCAACACTAGCCATCTGGCAATGGGATCAAACAATAGTTGAGTATTTTTGTACATTGCATTCATAATAAACGAACTGATGCACGGTAACTGTCTCACTTGTTTTCTGTGGACACCTCAACCACGCAATAAAGGAAGGGAGGAAGGCGGGAGTGAAAGTGGAAAGAGAGAAAGAGGAGCCGTAGTGGAGGGCTACGAAGTAATTTGACCACCTGGGGATCTTAAAGTGCGCTGACATCGCACAAAAAACACCAAGACAGGATAGTTGTAGTGTACAAGATAAGAAAGTAAAAGATGGAAGGGAGGATAGCAAAAGATAACTGCCGATTTCCACCGGCTGGGTGAGCCCGGAAGTGCCGTCTATGGGAAGCGTGGGCCAAAGTGGTGTGTTGCCTCCGCCGAGGAGTACTAAAGGTAAAAACACTCGACATCGGCTCAACCACCAGGATCCCCTTTTCCCCAGACACAGCGATGCCCCGCACGGCTAAGCGAGGGTGCTCAGCGTCCGTGGTGTCACACAGTACACACAAATATCTGCTTTAACTGATGCCCCCCTTTGGGATGGACGAAGCATTGGCCGTGCCGCCCCGATCAGGTCTCGTAGTGTGCTCAAATCTGGAATGGAATTCTTAATGGTTTAAAGCATAAAAGCAATTTCGCCCATGCATAAGGCATCCATCCTCGACCAGCAGAAATCCTATGTGAATTGTTGCAGTTTTCTTTGTATTATTGTAGTTTATTAATTGTTGCTATTTTCTGCCTTCCTATACTGCATCGTAATGTGTGAATGGACGGATGGAATATCGGAGCGTCCCCTTTGAAACGGGGTGGTAGCAGTAGCTATTGGATCAAGCACTAGCCCTCTGGCTACGAGTCCAAACAAGGTTTGAGTATTTTTGTGCACTGCATGCATAATAAACGGAAAACACAAAGACAGGATACTTGTAGGATATAAGATAGGAAAGTGAAAGATGGAAGGGAGGATTGGAAAAGACGATAGCCGATTTACATCGGGTGTGTTAGCACGGGGGTGCCATCTATGGGAAGCGTGGGCCAAAGTGTTGTCCTTTAAGGCTCCGCCGAGGAGCCTTAAAGGTCCACAAACTCGGCATCGGCTCAACTACTGCAATCCCCTTTTCCCCATACACGGTGATGCCACGCACGGCTCGGAGTGGGTGCTCGGGGTCGGTGGAGTCGTAAAGTACACAAAAACATCTGTAACAGATGCCCCCTATGGGATGGACAAGGAATTGTCCGTGCCACCCCGATCAACCCTCGTAGTCTGTTATGGTGCGCATTCATCGAAGCCGCCGAAGGCGTCTTTGAAGCAAGCACTAGGCTGCTCTTGGAACGAGTGGCATCGCAGGAGGCATCGACGAACTTCACCGAAGAATGCCGGCACTTTAACCAGGAAATGACGATCGCTTCCCTCAACGCGCTAGAAGACACCCGAGAGGTGTCCGTCCTACCCGACCAGCCCGCAGACGAGGCACCCACCCGAGGAAATCTGCCGACGTTCGAGGTCGAGCAAGCATTACTCCGGCGTAGGCAGTAGCATATTCGCCGTCTTCTTAAAAGACACAGCCAGTGATTCTCGTCAGCGTCGAAGGTGTGAGAAACGCCATTAGCAAATTACCACATTATCACTGACGAACACGGCTGACCTCTACGCCAAAGCTCGCGTATCACCGCAAGAACGCCAAGGCATCCGTGAGCAAGTCGATGAGATGCTTCGTCATGAAGTCATCCACCATCTCTCAGCCCCTGGGCAGCATGGCGATGAAGAAAGACGGAACACTTCATTTCTGCGTTGAATGCCGCTGCTTGATAGCATAATGAAGAACGAGTTTTTCCCGCTTCCTCTCATCGACGACACATTCAATGTTCACTGTAACGCTAAGTAATTCTCGTCGTTTGACCTTCAGAATTGGTACTAGCAAGCTGAGGTCGACGACAGAGGCCACGAGAAGACCGCGTTCATCATGCGAAATGGCTATTTCAGTTCAAGATATTGCCATTCGGCCTCTGCTCTGCCCAGCAACATTCCAGCGAGTAATCGGCACCGTACTGGTTGGCTTGAAATGGAAAATACGTCTGGTGTTCTTACACGGCATTATTGTCTTCTCTTCAAACTTTGAAAACCATCTGAGAGGGCTTCGAACAGTGCTTGATGCAATCAAGTTGTCAGGTTTAACATTGAAAGCAGAGATGTGTCACAT